>WNWK01004798.1:0-132230 GCA_009830355.1 Cherax destructor
CGAGGACAGAGCTGGGCAGTCAGGCTGGGTCACAGTCAGAGCTGGGTCACATCAGAGCTGGGCAGTCAGAGCTGGGTCAGTCAGAGCTGGGTCAGTCAGACTGGGCAGTCAGAGCTGGGCAGTCAGAGCTGGGTCAGTCAGAGCTGGGTCAGTCAGAGCTGGTCAGTCAAGCTGGGTATCAGGCTGGGTCAATCAGAGGCAAGAGGTGATGAGTCTTGTTCCATCCAGAATAAATGGGTCAGCTGAGCGTCAGACTGACAGGTCACTTAAATGTTTTTTTTGTTTGCTAGCATATGCTAGCAAACAACAACACACACACACAAACACACACACACACACACACACACACACACACACACACACCACACACACACACACACACACACACACACACACACACATATATACACACATCAGTCATAGAATTGTCAGTAAGTGGAATAGTCTGGCAAGTGATGTATTGACAGGAACCATACATAGTTTTAAGAGAGCTATGATAAAGCTCACGGAGCAAGGATAGAAGGACTAGTAGCATTAGTAAAGGAACGGGGCCGGAGCTGAGTCTCGACCCCTGCAACCATAAATAGGTGAGTACACACACACGCCAATAAAGGTACAACTGACAACAACGTAAGAGGAAATATAGAAGCATGTGCTGCCACACAACGTCTACTACATCAACTGCTAATATTAAAAAATAAATAACGAAACAAACATTGTAGCAGAGACTAATAACTTAGAACTGACTCAATAATTACATCTAAGTTTTATTCCTCTAAGTTATCTACAAAGTTTATCGAATGTAAAAGTAAATAAAAAGTAAAATTAGACTATTATATTTTGTTTCACCCACAAATAAGGAAAACTTTGAAGGAGGAACTTTTTTTTTAACCGCTTAAAGTTGTCCATTCGGGGAGACCCTAATGACTTTTAAAGATCCCAAGAAATCTCAAGCCAAATCATTTTTTTTTTGTCGTTTGGAAGTTTAAAGCTGACATTTTTATTAATATAATGGAGAGGTGTCGTTAGTTAGTGACAGTGTCAGCCGGACGCTAAGTGCTGATCTTCCTTCATCCCGTCAGCCGGACGCTAAGTGCTGATCTTCCTTCATCCCGTCAGCCGGACGCTAAGTGCTGATCTTCCTTCATCACGTCAGCCGGACGCTAAGTGCTGATCTTCCTTCATCACGTCAGCCGGACGCTAAGCGCTGATCTTCCTTCATCACGTCAGCCGGACGCTAAGTGCTGATCTTCCTTCATCACGTCAGCCGGATGCTAAGTGCTGATCTTCCTTCATTCCGTCAGCCGGATGCTAAGTGCTGATCTTCCTTCATTCCGTCAGCCGGATGCTAAGTGCTGACCTTCCTTCATTCCGTCAGCCGGATGCTAAGTGCTGATCTTCCTTCATTCCGTCAGCCGGATGCTAAGTGCTGATCTTCCTTCATCACGTCAGCCGGACGCTAAGCGCTGATCTTCCTTCATCACGTCAGCCGGACGCTAAGTGCTGATCTTCCTTCATCACGTCAGCCGGACGCTAAGTGCTGATCTTCCTTCATTCCGTCAGCCGGATGCTAGTGCTCGATCTTCCTTCATTCCGTCAGCCGGATGCTAAGTGCTGATCTTCCTTCATCACGTCAGCCGGACGCTAAGCGCTGATCTTCCTTCATCACGTCAGCAGGACGCTAAGTGCTGACCTTCCTTCATCACGTCAGCCGGACGCTAAGTGCTGATCTTCCTTCATCACGTCAGCCGGACGCTAAGTGCTGACCTTCCTTCATTCCGTCAGCCGGACGCTAAGTGCTGATCTTCCTTCATCACGTCAGCCGGACGCTAAGTGCTGACCTTCCTTCATTCCGTCAGCCGGACGCTAAGTGCTGATCTTCCTTCATCACGTCAGCCGGACGCTAAGCGCTGATCTTCCTTCATCACGTCAGCCGGACGCTAAGTGCTGACCTTCCTTCATTCCGTCAGCCGGACGCTAAGTGCTGATCTTCCTTCATCACGTCAGCCGGACGCTAAGTGCTGACCTTCCTTCATTCCGTCAGCCGGATGCTAAGTGCTGATCTTCCTTCATCACGTCAGCCGGACGCTAAGTACTGATCTTCCTTCATCACGTCAGCCGGACGCTAAGCGCTGATCTTCCTTCATCACGTCAGCAGGACGCTAAGTGCTGATCTTCCTTCATCACGTCAGCCGGACGCTAAGTGCTGATCTTCCTTCATCACGTCAGCCGGACGCTAAGTGCTGATCTTCCTTCATCACGTCAGCCGGACGCTAAGTGCTGACCTTCCTTCATTCCGTCAGCCGGACGCTAAGCGCTGATCTTCCTTCATCACGTCAGCAGGACGCTAAGTGCTGATCTTCCTTCATCACGTCAGCCGGACGCTAGTGCTGACTTCCTTCATCACGTCAGCCGGACGCTAAGTGCTGATCTTCCTTCATCACGTCAGCTGGACGCTAAGTGCTGACCTTCCTTCATTCCGTCAGCCGGACGCTAAGTGCTGATCTTCCTTCATTCCGTCAGCCGGATGCTAAGTGCTGATCTTCCTTCATCACGTCAGCCGGACGCTAAGTACTGATCTTCCTTCATCACGTCAGCCGGACGCTAAGCGCTGATCTTCCTTCATTCCGTCAGCCGGACGCTAAGTGCTGATCTTCCTTCATCACGTCAGCAGGACGCTAAGTGCTGATCTTCCTTCATCACGTCAGCCGGACGCTAAGTGCTGATCTTCCTTCATCACGTCAGCTGGACGCTAAGTGCTGATCTTCCTTCATCACGTCAGCCGGACGCTAAGTGCTGATCTTCCTTCATCACGTCAGCCGGACGCTAAGTGCTGATCTTCCTTCATCCCGTCAGCCGGACGCTAAGTGGTGACCTTCCTTCATCCCGTCAGCCGGACGCTAAGTGTGACCTTCCTTCATCCACGTCAGCCGGACGCTAAGTGCTTGACCTTCCTTCATCCGTCAGCCGGACGCTAAGTGCTGACCTTCCTTCATCCGTCAGCCGGACGCTAAGTGCTGACCTTCCTTCATCCCGCCAGCCGGAGCTAAGTGTTGACCTTCCTTCATCCCGTCAGCCGGACGCTAAGTGCTGACTTCCTTCATCCGTCAGCCGGACGCTAAGTGCTGACCTTCCTTCATCCCGTCAGCCGGACGCTAAGTGCTGATCTTCCTTCATCCGTCAGCCGGACGCTAAGTGCTGATCTTCCTTCATCCGTCAGCCGGACGCTAAGTGCTGATCTTCCTTCATCCCGTCAGCCGGACGCTAAGTGCTGATCTTCCTTCATCACCGTCAGCCGGACGCTAAGTGCTGACCTTCCTTCATTCCGTCAGCCGGATGCTAGTGCTTGATCTTCCTTCAATACGTCAGCCGGATGCTAAGTGCTGATCTTCCTTCATCACGTCAGCGGACGCTAAGCGCTGATCTTCCTTCATCACGTCAGCAGGACGCTGTGCTGACCTTCCTTCATCACGTCAGCCGGACGCTAAGTGCTGATCTTCCTTCATACGTCAGCCGGACGCTAAGTGCTGACTTCCTTCATCCGTCAGCCGGACGCTAAGTGCTGATCTTCCTTCATCACGTCAGCCGGACGCTAAGTGCTGACCTTCCTTCATTCCGTCAGCCGGACGCTAAGTGCTGATCTTCCTTCATCACGTCAGCCGGACGCTAAGCGTGATCTTCCTTCATCACGTCAGCCGGACGCTGGTGCTGACCTTCCTTCATTCCGTCAGCCGGACGCTAAGTGCTGATCTTCCTTCATCACGTCAGCCGGACGCTAAGTGCTGACCTTCCTTCATTCCGTCAGCCGGATGCTAAGTGCTGATCTTCCTTCATCACGTCAGCCGGACGCTAAGTACTGATCTTCTTCATCACGTCAGCCGGACGCTAAGCGCTGATCTTCCTTCATCACGTCAGCAGGACGCTAAGTGCTGATCTTCCTTCATCCGTCAGCCGGAGCTAAGTGCTGATCTTCCTTCATCACGTCAGCCGGACGCTAGTGCTGATCTTCCTTCATCACGTCAGCCGGACGCTAGGCTGACCTTCCTTCATTCCGTCAGCCGGACGCTAAGCGCTGATCTTCCTTCATCACGTCAGCAGGACGCTAAGTGCTGATCTTCCTTCATCACGTCAGCCGGACGCTAAGTGCTGATCTTCCTTCATCACGTCAGCCGGACGCTAAGTGCTGATCTTCCTTCATCCCTCAGCTGGACGCTAAGTGCTGACTTCCTTCATTCCGTCAGCCGGACGCTAAGGCTGATCTTCCTTCATTCCGTCAGCCGGATGCTAAGTGCTGATCTTCCTTCATCACGTCAGCCGGACGCTAAGTACTGATCTTCCTTCATCACGTCAGCCGGACGCTAAGGCTGATCTTCCTTCATTCCGTCAGCCGGACGCTAAGTGCTGATCTTCCTTCATCACGTCAGCAGGACGCTAAGTGCTGATCTTCCTTCATCACGTCAGCCGGACGCTGAGTGCTGATCTTCCTTCATCACGTCAGCTGGACGCTAAGTACTGATCTTCCTTCATCACGTCAGCCGGACGCTAAGTGCTGATCTTCCTTCATCACGTCAGCCGGACGCTAAGTGCTGATCTTCCTTCATCCCGTCAGCCGGACGCTAAGTGCTGACCTTCCTTCATCCCGTCAGCCGGACGCTAAGTGCTGACCTTCCATCATCCCGTCAGCCGGACGCTAAGTGCTGACCTTCCTTCATCCCGCCAGCCGGACGCTAAGTGCTGACCTTCCTTCATCCCGTCAGCCGGACGCTAAGTGCTGACCTTCCATCATCCCGTCAGCCGGACGCTAAGTGCTGACCTTCCTTCATCCCGTCAGCCGGACGCTAAGTGCTGACCTTTTATCATCCCGTCTTCACTTTATTTATTTTTTAATACGATGAAAGGGATGGGGAAACTCCAAGTTCTTAGATAAAAAATTCTTGACCAGCATCAGTGCGCTCCCATGAAGAAAGGATCAATCCTTAAATCATCTTCATCTCAAAGTTTCTTTGAGTTAGTCAGTTTTCGCCACTGTCGCAACGTTTCGCCATATAGTGTTTCTTGAAAGGAATGGCGAATGTCTTACGATTCCAAGGCGCCCAAATAAAGCTGGAGAACAATAACAACTACTTGTATTAAAGATATTTGTATATTCGTTTGCTGTGATTTCTACAGAGTTTGCTGTCTCGACTCTTTTTGGCTCATTAAAGATCAGATATCAGCCTCCTTGATATCTGATGCCTGGTGGCCTTCTTGGAAAAGAAAGTAAATATAAAGAGAAAATAATACTCTGAGACAAAAGGTGGAACGCGGAGGGTCAGACACAGAAGGAGAGAGAGAGAGAGAGAGAGAGAGAGAGAGAGAGAGAGAGAGAGAGAGAGAGAGAGAGAGAGGAGAGAGAGAGCAAACAAGATAGCGAGAGCCATTCACTAATCGCAAATAAATGAGCGTCAACAAGAGACATGTTCGCTTGTTAATTCACTAAATGGCTCCTAATTCTGTTTTCGCCGGACACGTCCCTTTCCATTTCCACTTTCTTTTTCAGACTCGTCGGGACCATCAAATAAGCGAGAATTTAATATTTTTGACATATTCTGACCTTTTTTATTAACAATTAGCTTGTCCACACGTTAATTTTAAAGATACATAAAATTTGGACGAGTATATCTCTCTTGATCTGTATATACTGAGAAGAGCAGTGGAATGACACTTGGAATGATTATATTAAGTTTATATATATATATATATATATATATATATATATATATATATATATATATATATATATATATATATATATATATATATATATATATATATATATATATATATATTTCAACAAGTCGGCCGTCTCCCACCGAGGCAGGGTGACCCAAAAAGAAAGAAAATCCCCAAAAAGAAAATACTTTCATCATCATTCAACACTTTCACCACACTCATACATAATCACTGTCTTTGCAGAGGAGCTCAGATACGACAGCTGAGAATAGTTCCTCCCAGCTGTCACTATCTCAGACCCCTCCTTTAAAGTGCAGGCATTGTACTTCCCATTTCCAGGACTCAAGTCCAACTAAATCAATTAACTGGTTTCCCTGAATCCCTTCACAAAATGTTACCCTGCTCACACTCCAACAGATCGTCATGTCCCAAAAACCATTCGTCTCCATTCACTCCTATCTAACACGCTCACACATGCTTGCTGGAAGTCCAAGCACACAAAACCTCCTTTACCCCTTCCCTCCAACCTTTTCTAGGACGACCCCTACCGCGCCTTCCTTCCCCTACAGATTTATACGCTCTCCAAGTCATTCTACTTTGATCCATTCTCTCTAAATGACCAAACCACCTCAACAACCCCTCTTCAGCCCTCTGACAAATACTTTTAGTAACTCCACATCTCCTAATTTCCACATTCCGAATTTTCTGCATAATATTTACACCACACATTCCCCTTAGACAGGACATCTCCACTGCCTCCAGCCTCCTCCTCGCTGCAGCATTTGCAACCCATGCTTCACACCCATATAAGAGTGATTTTTTTATATTAAAGTCCAGGGTTTATTCCCTGGACCTCAGCAATGAGAGTCGCTCCTCTCACCGCTGGGCAACGGCGACAAGACAAATATTTTATATATATATATATATATATATATATATATATATATATATATATATATATATATATATATATATATATATATATATATATATATATATATATATATATATATATATATATATATATATATATATATATATATATATATATGTATGTCTGCCGATTAGGTAAAACTTGCGATTTTGGCTTAAATGCAACAGCTCACCTTGCCATATAAGACAAGTGAAAATTTGTGTATGCAATAATTTCACCAAAATCATTCTGAACCTAACGAAAAATATATTTCATTGTGTTTGTTTATTATTAAATTAATGTTAAAGTATCTAAAATATATTTAGTTGGGTTAGGCTAAATTAAATTGCGCTTGTTGTAATAAGGTTAGGTAGGTTTTCAAAGTTTCTCTTGGTACTAAATTATAAATTCTTACATTAACATTAATGAAAAAATATATCTTTAAACGTATAAGAAAATTTTAGAAAGGACTTAATTTTAGATGAGTTCTTGCTAATTGACCAGTTTTACCTAATCGGCACGACATATATATATATATATATATATATATATATATATATATATATATATATATATATATATATATATATATATATATATATATATATATATATACTTAGAGTTTACTTTAATTCCTATACAAGGGTTTGAAGTATCCTTGACTAGAGATTTACAGGTGACTTGTAACCTTAATGGCTCTTGTGTAATCACTACGTTTTAAACCTAACCATTCATCTCGTGTCTAGTGTGCCTAGCCAGGGCAAGTAACGAAGCTTCGGTATATTTGCTCACGATTTTTTGGTACACAACTTTTGTTTTACAAGGGAGAGAGAGAGAGAAAGGAGAAATATCAGTTATATTTATGTGACGCGATCAACCCTTGTTGGTTATTCACTCTGGAGAAGAGTAGAGCCTGGGGCAATAAGGCGACGTTTCGCTCACTCCTGATTAGGCTAAAAGCCCATGACTACACGAGGGATTAAAGTAATCTCTAAAGTGTATATACACTGAGGTGTGTGTGTGTGTGTGTGTGTGTGTGTGTGTGTGTGTGTGTGTGTGTGTGTGTGTGTGTTGTTCTTGGCCGTCCAGAGCCTCGGCTCATATTATGGTAAACTGCGATATAGTTTTCAAAAATATTTTTCACAATTTAGCATTTCTTAGTTCGTCACTAAGCTTTAAAATTTGGTGCTTTTTTCATTGAGTTTTATCCCACACTATGCAACTGATGACACATTATAATATTCACGAACAATTTCAGTGTATTTTAACATACATAATATTTTTTTTTTTGACTGCTATCTCTTGTATTTACAAGGGGTTCGTAATATATTTACATATTTGTAAGGGTTTTCAGCTTATCACAGAAAAATGGAACACTAGTTCCTATCCGAAGACAGGTGTTGACACAGGCCCACGAAGGTTGGTACTGACACAGGCCCACGAAGGCTGGTATTAACAGAGGCCCACGAAGGCTGGTATTGACACAGGCCCACGAAGGCTGGTATTGACACAGGCCCACGAAGGCTGGTATTGACACAGGCCCACGAAGACAGGTGTTGACGTAGGCCCACGAAGGCTGGTACTGACACAGGCCCACGAAGGCGGGTATTGACACAGACCCACGAAGACACGTATTGACACGAAGGCAGGTAGTGACACAGCCATACAAAGACACGTATTGACACAGTCCCAGGAAGTCCGGTACTGACACTGCCATACAATGACACGTACTGACACAGTCCCAGGAAGTCCGGTACAGACACTGCCATACAAAGACACGTACTAACACAGCCGCACGAAGGCAGCCCTACAAAGACACGTATTGAGACTGCCCTACAAAGACACATATTGACACAGCCTTACGACCATCTTTCTATCTTAAAGGCAAATCGCAATGGTATACTAAAGCATTTATTCACTAGGACAAATATCAGCTTCTCTGTTACAAGAAGTTTTAAGATATGAAGATTAGAACACGCTACATCAGAATAGCTTATTGCGAATAGTACTAAAGAAGAGACATGTCGCAATACGAACATTTATTAACACAACATTTCGCTCTATCATGTCTTGAGTTGATGAAGATCCAATAGAGCGAAACTGCGTCCCAGTAAATGCTTGAAGTTCCATGCAAGTTTTCTGGATTATTGTACAAATTACAAACCACACTATAGAGCAATAGAGGAGTATAAATAACCTAGGGATAACTATGTTACTGTCACCACTGTCTTTAGGCACTTTTTTGTATCTAGATTGAAGCATAATTAATAATCTGTATTAGTCAAATACCCGGCCTGGCTTAAGGATCCAGCTCTGCTTTCTTCTTGCACTGAAAGAGCCACAAGGATTTTGCGTTTCATGAAATACAGTACAGTATATTAATAATAATAATAATAATAATAATAATAATAATAATAATAATAATAATAATAATAATAATAATAATAATAATAATAATAATAATAATAATAATAATAATAATAATAATAATATTAATAATAATACTAATACTAATAATAATAATAATAATAATAATAATAATAATAATCTTTATTTCTACAAATACATGTACAAGGTATATGGGATTAGCTGACATCAGTGACATGCTACTACAAACAATGCCGCTTGTTATGCAGAGCATTTCGGGCAAATTAGGTCAATTTTGTCCCAGGATGCCACCCACACCAGTCGTCTGACGCCCAGGTACCCATTTTACTGGTGGAGAACAATGGACAATACAATGTAGTTTGTAAAGCCATTTAACATTAATAGTTTTATTTCAGGTCAGCCAAATTGTAGATCTACAAAATGCTAAACAAAAAAAAACAGTTGCTCAGAGCTATTGAAACATTTTAGTTAGTTGGAACAATTAAAAAATTCAAACTGTGGGCCCTTAACTTCTAAATTTATACGGCGTTGCGGGCAGAAAACGTAATTTTGACCTGTAAAATGCTAGATGGACTGGTTCCAAATTTCAACACTAAAGTTACCTCTATAAAGAAAATTATGTATAGTAAACGAAGGCAAAATAGACACAGTGGAAAGGCGAAAACTCAAGCTGTACACAAAGGGATAAATGAGGAAGCATAAAAGGTCACAGAATTAACAGCTCCATCTTTACAAACATAATTTAAGTTATTAATAGACACCGGTCTAGTCTGGCCTGAGATTTAGCTGCAGCAGCGATGATTCTGGAGACCTTCAGGAGCTAAGTGAGTACAACACACCTTGTTGTAGCCAATCATACCTCTCCGGGCCCCATTTTTTAACTCTAATCTAATTCTTGATAGTCAGGGCTCGAGTCTGCTTGCTCTTGAAACTTTGTATAATGATTACCTTCACTGGCTAGTACGTTCAAATTGCCACCCTGACACTGAAAGAGTATTTTCTAATGTCCCTGTGATACAATAACGTCTTTAGCTGCCATCTATGCCCCCTGGTTTCTTATAGAACTGAAACACTGTCCCCCATCCCCTTCCCATGAGCGGTATCTCGTATGTCACAATCATATCCAACAGTAACCTTTCACTCTAAGTTCTTGATGTCTTTCATAGTAGTCCATTGCTTCCCAGCTCTAGTGAATTATTGTCGTAAGGATATGCATCTCAGCAAGGTATCTTCTGTCATGAACAAATCAGTGGTAATGAGATTATTACCGAGAAACAATCACGTGTAACGTTTAATGTTCTTAAGAAACTAAAGTTCGTTTCTATGAACCCATGAAAGTGAGGAACGTCGACAACAACAAAAAATGACAATCATTTTTACACAGGTCGCACGTAATAAATTAGTCGCTAATGCTAGGGGGGCTTTGACCCCTGCCGTCAAAGGAAGACTTTTAGACTGAATGCTCTCTTCTGCAATGCAAACTAACAAGATTTTTTTGTCACTTTCGGATACGTATTTTGGGTATCTTATGTTAAAGGCTACTTCATGTATTTTTATCATATCTATGAACTCAAGGACGAAAATAGCAACGCCCTTGATAACATGAAAGATAACTCCAAATGTTTAACTTTGTCATATTTATGACGATTTTTAGAATGCAAAAGAATGAACACGTTATACATTTTTTTTATTTAATTGCCCGTTTCTTTTTAACATTTATAACATATATAGAGGGTAACTCACTATTTTGTTCAACCACAAATGTTAAACTTAATGGCTAAAGTTAGATTAATCAATGAAACTGACTTAGATATTTATCGAAGCTTGTCTGTGAATGCACAAGGCGTCCAGTTTTTCCTTACCTACTTACGGAGAATACAAGTGGTTGAAGTTTTAGGTGTTATGTGATGGGAGAGCGAGAGTACGGTATGTGGGATGACCCCGTAGTTTCCAGTAAGTCCTTCGTGACTAGGATTACAGGGGATGGGCCTGCAAAATGTTGCCAGGAAGATTAATATGACCCCAGTGAGTGCCAGGAGGCTGCATCTCAGCGGGGGTATTATTCTAAATCTTAAAGGGTAAGGGAGGGCGTGAATGCGCAGGTGTAATGCGTGTGTGGCACGCATGTATGGGATGCATGCGTGTGTGTGTGTGTGCATGACCATATACGTGTGCGTGTGGCATGTGCGCAGACGTGGGAGTATGACATGTGCGTGTGTGTGTGGGTGGGATGCGTGCATGGGATGCTGCTGGCCCTGAGGACAACGCTTCTCCGACCTGAAGCACTAAGAGAGGGGATGGGAGATACTGCTGTCACACCTGCCAGACCCTCCTAAGGTTGAGAAAATTAATGCATATCTGATAACGTCGACACAAAGGAACAGATCCAGGTCTCACAGAGGATTGCTGAGTGAGATTCATGGAAGGGAGGGAGAAAGGAAGGAAGGGGATTGGAGGAAGAGGGAGGGAAGAAAGAGGAAGTGAGTGGAGGAATAGGAAGGAAGATAGGATGGAGGGGAAGGGAGAATTCAAAGAAGCATACTGGAATACATGAGAAAGATAGATAACACGAGAATTTTCAATCTATATAAAGATGCTGTCTTGAAAAAAAATAAGATGCAGATGTCAGTGCTAAATTTATGTTAATAATAATAAGTATTATTATTATTATTATTATTATTATTATTATTATTATTATTATTATTATTATTATTATTATTATTATTATTATTATATATAATTATTATTATTATTATTATTATTATTATTATTATTAAACTAAGGGGAGCTATCGGCAAAGGGAAATCGTTTGAAGGTTGACCTGATGAGAAATCAAGGAAAATCAAAGAAGTGTAACAAATCAATTTCAGTCCAAATGACATTCAAGGCGTCTGCGTTGAAGGTGGGGCTTTCTGAAATCAGAGCACAGAGCAAAGTGAGGGCGCCCAGGAGCTGAAATAGACCAGAAATGGATTCTACGTGCTCTTTGATAAATGATATAATCAATCAAAGGGTGTTTGAGTGTCAACAGGACCTTACAAATTTCAAAGAGAGGGTGCGTACCTCTCCATGTGGTAGCAATGCGCGAGTCTGGTGTGGCCGACTCTCTGTCGCGCGGAAGCTGCTTCCAATACGCAATAGCATCGATAAAAAGCCGATCAATAACAGCTTGTTGTTCTCCAACCCTGACCGAAGACACTGCCATCCATCCTGAAAGCTCTGAAATTGAGCTGGAAAATACTCTGATAAATAGAGATCCCAGCGAGGGATGGATAGTTCCTGAACAGCGGAACGTGTAGAAAAATCTGCAAGATGATGGCCCTGAATGACTAAGGAGCTGGCGAAAGACCAGGTCTGTGTTTGCTGATAAGACTGCACAGCTAACAATGAATACGAATCAAAACTCCGAGGATCTTGTAACGCACTCTTGGTAGAAAAGAGACTAAAATATAGACAGAAGTGGGGAAATATGGATGATAGCCGAGACAAGTACGTGACACGATATACATAGTGGAAACAGCAAGATCTCTGGAGATCAGGATACGTGAAGACAAGAACGTCTACAACCCTGGCGACCGTATGAACGACAGTGTTCGATACAAGAACGTTGGACAAGATCATTGTTACAATGTCATTTTACCATTGTTACAATGTCATCTTACCATTGGTACAATGGCATCTTACCAGTGCACTAAGTCATTCTACCATTGCAACAAGTCATCCTACCCTTACAATAGTTATATTGCAGCATCTGTTACGTATATCTTGCTCTTAACATTCCTGAATAATTTTTGGTTGGTCTCTTAAATTTTATGAGCAATTCTTCTTCGTTTTGACTTTGAAATATGTTTTGAGAGAGAGAGAGAGAGAGAGAGAGAGAGAGAGAGAGAGAGTATTTGGGGAAAGGGAGTAATGGATGAGTGGATCGAGAGACGAATAGACTAAAGCGCTGAATTTTGCTAGAATATACCGTTGAATATCAAGAGGCAAGAACGCAAGAAACCTTCAACTTCGTCCATCCCTCTTTTTTCTCGGTTTTTCCCTTCTCCCTTTCATCCACACCATCTATCCCATCCCCATCCACCCTCCCCGTCACCTCCCAATAATTCCCTCCTTCCCTACTGGCCATACAATTCATGTTTCTATTCTCTCAATCCCCATCAGCCTATCAGTTGAAATATGGCATGGGAAATGAGGCTACCTATCTCTACCACAATACAACCATAATATACATATAGCAACTGCACACTGTAGGTGTACACAATTTGGTTAAATCAATACATTTTATGACACCCCCTGCTCAAAAAGGTTTAACTTTAAAGGAGAATAATGGAGGTAAGAGGCAGCTTAACAACACATGCTTAGCTATTATCATATGATTTGTTTTGCAGCTAGTCATGCTTGCCGCAGTTCGGGTTGGGTGTCATCCCTTAACATTGAAAAGCGTCACCCACGCGGCAGGCAGAGCCATCTCTGTCTGCCGTGACGCCAGACACTCGATGTGTCTGGCGTCGAGTGAGTCCGTCCAGTGGCCATGGGAAGTTATAGCGACTATTTAAAAAAAACTGATGAAATGTCCGATTGGTGACAAAGGACGATGAAGAGATTTATACCAAATAAGATGACAGAAAGAGTCTTCCGGTACTCTTACCCTGATCCTCTAGGGTATATATATATATATATATATATATATATATATATATATATATATATATATATATATATATATATATATATATATATATATATATATATATATATATATATATATATATATATATATATATATATATATATATATATATATATTAAATAGCAACGCTCTTCTTGTCGAATAAGGCAAGCGAAAATTTGTGAATGCAATAATTTCGCAAAGAATCATTCTGAACCTAACGAAAAAATATATTTCATTGTTTGTTTATTATTAAATTATTGTAAACTTATCTAAAATATATTTAGTTGGATTAGGCTAAATTAAATTGCACTTGTTATAATAAGGTTATGTAAATTTTCTAAGGTTCTTTTAATTCAATATTATTAATTTTTACATTAACATAAATGAAAAAAAAATATCTAAACGAATAAGAGAAAAAATTAGAAAGGACTTAATTTTAAATGAGTTCTTACTAATTGACCAATTTTACCTATTCGGCACGACATATATATCAATAACCTAAATGATGTGACCGAAGGACAAAATAAAATGAAAAACTGAAACATACATCGTGTCCAAAAAGTTCATTTTAGCAATTAATATTTTTTTTGCAATACAATGAAACCAACACAAGGAAGCATTTTCTTGCATATGATAGCTGGACCAAGAGTTTTATACTATTGCATGATAGTCTAGTTTATCAGCCTCAACATGTGCACCTCTGGTGGCCCGGAACAAATCTAATCGATTCTCTCGGTTCAAGGCACGTATTGCCCACCACATCCGGTGTGACCTTTCCTATGATATCATAGGAAAGGTCAGCTACTCGTGTCTGGAAGATATTCCGTCACAGATCCCCACAGGAGGGACCTGAAGTGTAGGAATGCTCACGCAAACCTGCTTGAGTTCTTTGACTGGGCAAGAAAGAGAGAAATGGGTGTACTGCAAGTAGGAATAACATGGAAGGTATTTCAGTGAATCAAGGAGTACGTAACAGGAAAGAAACAACGAAGGGTTTTCAGGGAAAGTGTATCGGAATGGGCAAGTCAGACAAGTGGGGTTCCACAAGCCTCAGTGCTGGGTCCTGTGTACGTGTACAATACGCCGGGAGATATGAGCCTGATGTATTTCTGTTCACAGATGTGAAACTAATATGGAAACGAAAAAAAAAATGGGTACAAACGAACCTGGACAAGCTGTTAGATTGGTATAACAAGTTATTATTTTAAAAAATTCCCCAGAAAATGCTGGGGAATAAAAAAAAGACTAGAAACAGAGTTCAGGTTCTGAAGACCAAAGCTGCTAACCTCACTCAAGAAGGACCTCGGGGTGAGCAGTTTCGATATATCGCTTGTGACACACAACACCCGAATCATCTCTGCAACAAATGTACGTCTGGTGAATCTAAAACTAGTTTTCCAAAAAAATCAAAGACACATTCATAATACTATACACATAATATGAAAGTTCCATTTAAGAGTAGGCAGCATCTGAATTGAGCCCAAACTTGGCCATGTACTCCAAGAGACTTAGAAAAAGTGCAAAGGTTAGCAGGAAGATTAGTCCCAGAGCTAACGGGTATGACATAAGACTGAGGAAACTAATTCTGCTGGCATTACACGACAGAAGAACCAGGGAGATATGATAATGGTATCCAAAATACTGAGAAAAATATATGGGGTAGAGAGGGACAGGATATTTGAGAGGTGGGAAACAAATACAGAAGAGATCAGATTAAAAACAGAGTCACAGAGATGTTAGAATATATTTATTTAGCCTCAGAGGAAACAGGAAGTGTAACTATATTCATTAGACAATGAGGCAGCAGGGGCAGGATTCATACATAGGTTTAATAATAGGTATCATAGAGACTCTACCCTGCAACCACATATGGGTCATCACACACAAACAAACAAACAAACAAACACACACGCACGGAGGGGCCGGGTTCAATTCCCGGTGGGGCAGAAACATTTCGAAGTGTTTCCTACATACACATACACACACATATATACAACAGGCCTAGTGTCTAATTGACATGTGCCTAGGACAAAATGGTAACTAACACACACACACACACACACACACACACACATCGCAGGTTAAAAATATAAGCTCTACCTCCGAGCCTTGCCAGCAGTTACTGGTGAAGGAGAGTGTTAAATGTATTACATATTACCGTCGGGTGGTGGCGAGTCATGGCCCTTGCTCGTGGGAAAGAGCATGCTAAATCTGCCCACCAGGCGCTCTGTTCCTGCTATTCCTTCGTAATTCCTCTCATTATTTATAGCACGCTGGCAACATTGCTTCTAGAAACCCAGGCGATGCAACAAGCTGCCCAGCGCTCTTGCCGAATCAGTGAAAGACAGAATTTCTTGCTTTTTTTTATCTTCCCTTAAGTAGGTGCCCAGAGGCTGTTGAAGGGGCCCTTAATCCACGGAACTGAAACTACGATTTATTGCCACGAAACAAGTCTAATATTTCTCATACTTCTCATTTCTTCCTGTGCTGTATGACCCTCATGGGTTGAGAGCTTCTTCATAAATGAAAGAAAAGTTAAAATGTGTTTATGCTGAACGTTTCCTGGTTATTTAGTCTTTCACTGTGTTATTAACGAGCGAGGTATATACACTAAGATGATAATCTCGCCACTGTGTAAATTAGAAGCAGTCGATATTGGAGATTCTCAATATTCCAGATACTCTATATTCCAATTATTCTATATTCCAGTCTAAGGGAAGGGTCTCCTATTCTTTATATTGAGGAAGTCGGAATTCCCGATTTCCTCGATATAACGAATAGGAGAGTTCTTGTTGTGTCCCCTATGTGGGACCCAAGGTTTATAATTATTATTGTATGTATATAATTTCCGTTTTCACTTAATATTATATTGCTGATATCTTCATTAGTAGCTAAAATGAAGGTATCGTGTTTATATTATTATCTGATCCTATATTATTAGCTATATAAATAGGTAGGATATGTTTTTGTTGAATTATGTTGTAAACAGCCTTTGCCAACTACCGTAAGATTGTTAGGGTCAATCGGTCTCTTGGGAATGTCCCGTGAACCGACTTGATGTAAGGCTTGGAGTCGTTGCCTGGGTCAGTCCCCGCCTGCCTCTAGCCCATGAAATATTTCCCTCTCCTTTGAATGTTTGATTAGACTCGAGTTTTGGGTAGAATGAGGTTTCGTTGGTGAGCCGGAACTTGTTTCTCACTACTCTGAGTATCGGAGAACATAATTATTCCCAGACATAGTGATTTTGATACTGACTAAGGTTGTGTTTCTTTCTAACATTCTAAATGATAAATGATATTGTGAACATGATATTGTGAACATGATATCAGGGTTTCATATGCATTTGAAAGTGAAAAAAGGCTATGATTCACTTTATAGCGAATTTCGCTTTACATCAGTAGCTCAGAATCTAACCTAAATTTAGGATGGTGCGGTAAAATATAATCCTGATAATTCTAGCAAACCACAGAACGGGTGGGGTTTAAAAACCCATGGCGAGTGAGTCCTAAAACTCCAGACAATCGTGTTTTTACGATTTCGTGAGTCTTGATATTCCTGTTCAAATCACGTCAACACTAACGTGTCTCCTGTCTGCGATAAACAAGAACAGATTATCAAGAAATAAGAAGCTCATTCGTCTCTCACGAGAAACAGTAAGAGGAACAAAGAGGTGAGGGGAACACATACACCATCCACACACAATAACACGCTCAGCAAGACGCCAAAGGATACTGGGAAAAATAATTCGTTCTTTGTTTATCGTTGTTCGTGTGATGCCTTCCAAAAACGCCCAGGCAATCCGGCTTCCTGGGCGGATCAAAACAAAAGCATAGGCGGAGCAAGCTTAATCAGGCCAGCTGACGCTGGGGACGTATGTTCTAAAAATGGATTAGAGAAATATATGAGTAAGAAGGGCTGGGTTCTGGGTGGATCTCCCATGCATAAGTGAGTAGACCTTCTGCGATTCTCCAGTGGATGAATTTGTGTGCATACAACTGAAACATCAATAGGCTGCTAATGAGTACTGACAAATTTAAGATAAGGAACTAGTGGTGGGTTAATAAGAGCAAGTACAATCATTTTGTCCTAAAGACATTACTTTTTGTGTCTTCTTCCATTATATAGGTATTATATATACTTTTTATTTTAGACAGGGTTCTACAAGGTTATGTTTAGGGTTCCTAACTATATTTACAAGTTAAGAACTGTTACCTACATCAGCTCATTTTAAAGCCCTTTTATTGTTAAGAGATACACAAATAGGGAACAGGATGAAGTTGCAGCCATCTGTGGGCCAACGATTTCATTTGGCAAGTAGGCCAACCGCCTAATGGCCGCCTAGGTTTTTTTTATACTACTACTATTAAACTTCCTCCACTCGAACTTCAACAGATCGTATGATTGTATAATTCCAACTATAATATTTGAGATGTCTTGTAGGGAGAATGATTTTGGTCAATCCCCTTGTGGGTCGTGTGATGGACGAAGATTTAGCCACTTTAATTTTGTGGTGGTAATGTCGTTAAAAAAAAAATTGGGAAATGGTTTTGCTGAATGGCGTCGCCATTTAAAAGGAACGATTTTATCATCTGTTGACTTTAAATGTTTCGCATTCTAGCAAGATTCCTGACTTTTTTTTTTCTCATGAGTATGTAAGATGGTAGGTAAATCTTATGAATTTCTGGGCAGTTCCGCCTCTCTCCTCTCTGTCTGCTACTCCGTCGTCTGAGGCTTATTCTCTCTCTCTCTTTCCCTCTCTCATTCGTAAATATAAAATTTTCTTTCCTTTTCTATTTCTTCCTTTATTAATTTTTTTTTCATTTTTATTCCCTCCTTCCTTTTCTTACTTTCTTTTTTACCTCCCTTCCTTCCTTCCTTCTACTCAATTCACACATCAGTTGCCCACCAGCACTCCCCCTCCTGTTTCAGCACGAGTTGGTGGTGGCAGCGGAGGCAGCCGTGGGCGGCACAGGCGTGGGCGGCGGCGGCGCGGGCGTGGGCGGTGAAGCGGTGCACACCATCGTGCAGGTGCGGGTAGCGGACATCAATGACAACCCTCCAGTGTTCGTGCACCCGGACCCAGTCTTCACGGTTATCGAGGAAGATGACAGAGACCTGCCCACCACCGTCACTACGGTAGGGGAGTTTTCAATAATATTATTATTCTTGTTGTTAGTGTTATTATTATTATTATTATTATTATTATTATTATTATTATTATTATTATTATTATTATTATAGTGTTACTACTATGACCACTATTAATAGTACTACTACTACTACTGTTGCTAATAATAATAATAATAATAATAATAATATTATTATTATTATTATTATTATTATTATTAAAATTAAACAATATAAATAAAAATAAATAGTGCACTCATAAATTAAATCTAAATTATGATTAATATGTTTTGGGAGAAAGGTCTCCACCCGTAAGGGCCATGCAGGACCTGGGAAATAGATAATCTGATTTGATCCATAGGGGATGGTAACTCGTACCTCCAGTTCCTTGAATAAAAAGCCCTTCACCGGGAATTAGCTTAGAGAGAGAGAGAAAGAAAGAGAGGGAGATGGGGAATAAAATTGAAGAAATAATGGTGAAAGATACGTAGAATGGGAGAAAAAAATAGATGAGAAAATCAGAATGAGAGTATGAAAGAATGAGAGAAATGAGAACGATATGAATAATTTAAGACAACGTCAGTTCTCGGGTATAAACACTGGGATATATATACTATATACTCACCCCTACGTATATACACACCCCTGCGTATATACACACCCCTGCGTATATACACACTCCTGCGTATATACACTAAGGCATCATACCTCTATGTACATAACGTATTGTGAGAGAAAACATTCTTTTCTGCCAGGTATACGAGGCTCGTGTTATCCTACTCACAAAACAGGATAACAAGATCAATCGTATTCACAGAATCTATCGTATTTCAAAGCCTGAGTTATCCTGGCCAAAGGTTAAGTTATCGTGGCTTGTAATTTGAGTTATTTCGGTTAGAGGCTATGTTATCCTGGACAGGGGTTCTGTTATCATGGCTTGTAGCATGAGTTATTTTAGTAAGGGGCTATGTTATCCTGGACAGGGGCTCAGTTATCCTGTATATAGGCTAGGCTAAACTAGCAAGAGGGTGAATTATCTTGGCCAAGGGCCGAGTTTTCCTGGTCTGGGTTTACGTTATCCTGGACGAAGGATAAATTATCTTGCAAAATGCTGAATTATCCTGGCTTGAGGCTGAATTATCCTGAGCAGGGGCTAAGTTTTCTTGACCAATGACCAAGTTATCCTAGCCAGGGGTTATAGTTATTCTGATTAAAGGTAAGTGATCTTGACCAGCGTCTAAGATATTCTTGCCGGGGGCTAAAAGTTATCCTGGCCAGGGGTCATGCTATCCTAACCGAGAGTTGATTTATCCTGGATAGGGAAACGTTATCCTGCCCAGGGGCTGAAGTATCAAACACTGGGTTATCGTATTCACACAGTCTAGAGTTGTATAATTTACCAGTGCAGTAAGTGACTTTAGTGAAGATGTCAGCAAGACAGTTATTGAACGAGTGACGGTGAATGCGTTTCCTTTTTCTTTGGTTTACCCTTTCATTATGAGTTAAAAAATAGAAATGTAAGCCACTTAAGAAGAGTTTTCTAAAAATATTTACTGACGACCACGGCACGATCCTCAAACAGATGTAAGGTAAGTGGTCAACTAGCAGTAAATTGGTACCACAGTGGATCTGTTAGCGTATTGATTGCAAAAGAGAAGAGATGATCCGATGCTGAACAAGCTTTTATTGCACAAACTTTACACAGAGCGAAACGTTGTCCCGGTAAAACCTTGTTTTGCAAAGTGTGTCCTTTCTTCTCCATGGTACCTAGGTGTTAGCTGACTCCTGTGGTTCACACCCTTGATAGAGGATAATTTACCATAGCTACGGCAGGGCTCTGAAATAACATGCAATTGAATATCACCTCTTGGCCTAAAAAAATCAAACAAAATGTCTAGGAAATCAACACTATTACTATGTCTCCGGAAGCCTTCACAACCATAATAATACCAGCACAGTAAAAAGACTAAGATAAGATAACACACACAGCAGATAACAACTTCAAGTAAGTCACTTAAAGATGAGTATTCAAGGGAGGTGCTTTGACGCTGGTGAAGGACTCTTGATTTAAGGATCCAAAGCTACCGTTGTCTTCCATTGATCAAAGTTGATTAACTCTCATAATTAACTCGTGGAACTTAATAAGGCTGACCGACACAACTTTATTCGAATACTTTGGTTCAGACAACGCTGAGAAAAAGATATTCGTCGTTGAACAAGATTTTGTTGGAACAACGTTTTGCTCTGTGGAAAAAGCTCAGCGCAGCGAAACGTTGTCCCAACGTGTGTCTTGTCTTCAAGGAGCCAGACTGCTGTATGTCTGAAGGGGAAGGACAGGGAAGAAACACATGAAATTTGAAGAGGCAAATAAGGCGGAGTTAGGAGCTATGAATCGACCCCTACAACCACACCATGGTACAGACACGCGCACACACACACACACACACACACACACACACACACACTTGAATGCATATATCATTGCGTAATTGTACACATTTTTTTTTTTATTTAACCAAGTCCATAAATGTAATGTATTTCCCCCAGGTCACTCCATTCACAGGCATGTTACGAGGCAAAAAAAAATTATATACAGTACATTTGTATGGCTTTGTGAAGGATGATCGCGTCACTGGTTCAGTCAGGTTAAGCACTGGTGGGTAGGGCCAGTAACCGGATCACTGAGAGGGAATGTCTTCCGCCCGATGCTTCTTGACTCAAGGAATTAGAACTACCCTATTCTTTCTTAGATCCAACTTGATTATCTCCTTTTTTCTAAAAACACTGTATGACTGCTTGGGAAATATGGCTTAGTTTTTCCTAAAGATAATAATAATAAAAATAATAAAAAGTAATAATAATAATAATAATAATAATAATAATAATAATAATAATAATAATAATAATAATAATAATAATATAAATAATAATGACAATATAATAATAATAATAATAATAATAATAATAACAATAACATTAATAATATTAATAACAGTAACAATACTAACATTACTACAACTACTACTACTACAGCTACAACTACTACTATTGCTACTACTACTACTACTACTACTAATTATAATGACAATAATAACAATACATTTAATAATAATAATAATAATAATAATAACATATTCAACTTTTAACATTTAGTTGGTATATTATGTGTGGTAGAGTTTTCACCACAGCTCAGAAGTATATATATATATATATATATATATATATATATATATATATATATATATATATATATATATATATATATATATATATATATATATATATATATATATATATATATATAATATTTTACTGCTGTGAAACAGCAGTGAAATTACTCTCCTACATGTATGTGTGTGTGTGAATTAGCACTGAGCTCTAGCTCTCGGACTCTGTTTTTTATATGTGAGGCGTAGTTGCGTGCGTGCTTAACGTGCTTTCCATGCGATCATAAGTTAAAAGTATAGGCAGATGACCCCTTCTGTGCTGTTGACCCAATATGTTAGTAAACTACTGCAATTTATTTTGGTGAATATTTTGCAACTTGTTTATTTGCAGGGGCTGTATTAATTAATAGATTACTAGAGGGAGGGAGGGAGAGGAGAGAGCGAGAGCGAGAGAGAGCGAGAGCGAGAGAGAGAGAGAGAAACAGAAAGAGCATGGAGGAGGGAGAAAGAGAGACATCCAACCAGACAGCTAACGTGTAAAGGTTGATATCAGAATATCTTTGTCTATATCGTGGTCGTCTTGCTTTAAAACTGAAATCCTTGTTTGTCTGGACAGTTGAGGCTACGGCAGTAAAGCAAGAAGGTTGTCTCTCCGCCCTCTGGCTCACACACTTGCCATGGATCATGGTGATAAATTATGCAATAAAGTATTTAAAATGTGTCCAGAAATTTATTAGGAAAGGAGGACGCTGAACATAAGCTGATGTTATAATTTGCTGAAATTCAGTCATCTCGGTACTGTATATATTATTATGTGTCGCATATTTTAAAAATAAGGTTAAGTAAATCATGAAGTTCCGTAATTACATACCAGCAACATATAGTTACATAGAACAAAGAGAAAACAATAGTTACAGTATTGCGAGTAGAACATTTTACTATTAAGTTAGGATCATTATTATAATATATATATATATATATATATATATATATATATATATATATATATATATACAAATATAGGGAGGTACCACCTGTAGAACCGTGCTGGGGACCCTCATCCTCAGAGAAGAGAATAAACGTAATTCAGGGAAAACTCAAGGTTTTTCCCGGAGCTGTTTGAATATTTTCTTCTACCCCCGAAACCCTCTCCAGGTAAACCCTATATTCTATATTATATATGAATTTTATATATTAACCCAAATAGCGTATATGAAAATTATAATGATACCTAAAGCAAAATATAATGAGGCTTGATAATGGCCCACTAAGGACCGAAACGTCTAAACTTTCCTTTCCAAAGTAAATCGTAAATTGTTCGAGCCACGATATTGTAATATCTGTTCTTCGTTCTGTGTAACTACACGACGCAGTTATGTAATTACAAAACTTCAGGATTTACTGTTAAATATACGACTCATAAAAACAGAGGCAGTACCCTGATGAATGTGTCTCAGCAAATTTGTTCCTCGTAACAAAATGTGTTCTGCTCCATTACACTGATTATCATTCTGCTTTATTCCACGATGAATGGAATTTTTTTTTTACTGCTGGACAACATTTTATTTCCTTGTTCCACTTTCTAGATTTGTTAGGAAGGAGCGGTGTTCTGTTTCTCTAGACTAGCGAGTTCCGCTGGGGCAGTGTGTGTGTCTGTCCCTGTTAGAAAACGGAGGATCGAGCCTCCTGGATAATTCCCATGGGTTTAGTGCAACGGCTCTTTTAAACTTTACGACAAATTTATTTATACCAATACAGGATTCCCAAGATTTGTTCACGTCGTGTTATTGATAAAGTTAATGATTAACTTTATTATTAACTTATCCAATCTCACAACACGAGTGGTAACCATGGGCGTCTGAACGTGTCCTTGTTACACACAACCACGGCGTTCCTAGTCGTGCTGCGGCCACTTCTGTTTTAATTTGTTTACTTATGAATACATTTATGACTGTATAAACTAATGTAATCTAATCAAATCCATCTTAATCTAATCTTATTTTTATCTTGTTTTACCTAACCTAACATTATCTTGTCTTACCTAACTTAAAATTACCTTGTCTAACCTAACCTAACTAAACATTACTGTGTCTAACCTAATCTATAAATGAGAAAATAGTATTTTTAAGTCTACAGGAAACGTTAAGAAAATGGCTCTGGGAATCGCCAGAAAAACGTAATATGACTAAGTTGAACCCTGGGGTTCAACCTGATCATATTACTTCGTATTTTAGGAGGAAATAACGATATTTGGTGGGTGTGTCTGCAGGTTGACGCACGGGACAAGGATGCTGGGGACCAGCACGGGCTCCTCTACACTCTACGTGGTGATGGG
This sequence comes from Cherax destructor, assembly GCA_009830355.1. Classification (NCBI taxonomy): domain Eukaryota; kingdom Metazoa; phylum Arthropoda; class Malacostraca; order Decapoda; family Parastacidae; genus Cherax; species Cherax destructor. The sequence goes on from WNWK01004798.1 coordinate 24,318, forward strand.
GTGGATGGTTACACTCCTGCCGACGCTTTCTTCACCATTAACCCACGCACTGGAGAACTCATCCAACTGAGGGTAAGCGAGAGGAAAAATTGCCTTCTTTGGACCCTCATATGGGAGTGCTGAACTTGATGAAGGTGAGTGAGGGCAAGGGGAATGTCTTCTTCAACTCTCGCATGGGTGAGTTTATCTCGATGAAGGTGAGGGGAAAACGTCTTATTCAACTTAATTTTAATGAAGGTGAAGGGAAAACGGCTTCTTTTCAACAATTTTGATGAAGGTGAGGGGGGAAAACGTTAATATAATTTAATTTTGATGAAGGTGAGGGGAACATGTCTTCGACTCAAAAGGGGGGAGTTAATCTTGGTGAAGGTGACTGAGGGGAGGGGAGAGAAAATACAGTATCTTTATGAACCCCTCAAATGGAGAGTTGATCTGAGTGTGAGGGGAAAACATCATCTTTTACATGGGAGAGCGGATCCAAGTGAGGGGTAAATGAGGGGAAAATCTCCATCGGCTCTCACATGGGAATCTTACTCCAATTGAGGATGGATGGATAAATGCAGTTGAGGGTGAGGGGAAAAATATCTTCATCAACCCTCGCACGTGACAGTTGATCCGAGGGCGACGAGGGAATTTCCTCTTCAACCCTCAAATTAGTGAGGGGGGGGGTATAAAAACTTGATTTATCGGGAATAAAGTTTTCAGGCAAAGTGCTGTAGATACTGATTGAGGTTACTCTCGCTTCTCTCTCTCTCTCTCTCTCTCTCTCTCTCTCTCTCTCTCTCTCTCTCTCTCTCTCTCTCTCTCAAAGAAAAGGACAGGGAGGTTAAGAAACTTGTGATCTACCTGGATAAATCAAAGACAATTGGACCTGACAAAGTGTCACGATAGATTTTGCGAGAGGAAGCGGAAACACAATCTGAACCAGAAGCCTTTGTCTATATTAAGTCAATGGACACAAGACAGCCGCTAGAGTTCTGGAAAACGGCTCCCTGGCAACAGACAAGAGGCGTTAACACCCATACCTGGCACGGTAATGGAGACATGAGAGAGAGAGAGAGAGAGAGAGAGAGAGAGAGAGAGAGAGAGAGAGAGAGAGAGAGAGAGAGATGTGGTTTCATAAACATTAACCAGCATGTGTTTAGAGATTGCAAAATTTTGTCTAAATAATTTGTTGGAGTTGACTCACGAAATCGTAATAACACGATTACAAATAAACCACGGAACGGGTGGGGCTTGAACCCATGGCGAGTGAGTTGTGAAACTCCAGGACAGTGCGTAAGCCACTGGGCCAGCTGGCGCAGTGGCTTATACACTGGCCTGGATTTTTTCTACTCACCATGGGTACAAACCCCACCCGTAACGTGGTTGGAGTTTTATGAAAAAGCAACGGATGTGTGATAGAAGAGAGAGAGAGAGAAGGTTGGGTGGAATTCATCTTCTTAGACTGCATTAAGGCATTTGATATGTACCCCCACAAGAGGCTGCGCCAAATCCTTGAGGCGCCAGAGGAAAAACCATGGAACGTAATCCGGTGGAAAGGAAACAAAGATTGACTTTCAGGAAAGAGACTTTAGAAAGGGGAAAGTAACTAGCGGGGTGCCGCAAGGATCTCTAATAGGGCCAGTACTGTTTTCACTTTGTGCGAATGACATTCCAGATGGGATTTATTCAGATATATTCTTATTTCCTTATGATGTAAAACTGATGAGGAGAATAAAAACTGATGAGGGCAAGGAAAGGCTCCATAGGGATTTGGACAATTGCAAGATTGATCAGATAAGTGGTTGCTTGAATTCAATCCCCGTAAATACAAGTTCATGAAGATTAGGGAAAGAGCAAGAAGACGGGAAACGGGGTATAGACTGGGGAATCAAAGGCTGCAGACTTAACTCGGAGAGAAAGAACGAGGGTTGAACATAGTGTCTGGTATATCACCAGAAGTTTACCTCAGTTAAATAACCATTGCAGGCAATGCTCGTCTGACAAATCTAAGAGTAGCCTTCAGGAATCTAAACAAAGAGGCTCTTTATACAACATACTACACTTACCCTTCTTGGAGTATTTACCACCACTACGGAACCTGCAGCTGGAAAAGCAGGTTCCTGAGCTAAGGGAAGGCTAATGGAAATGAATCTAACGACATTGGAGAACAGAAAAAAAAGGAAGACATGATGAAAACATTCAAAATAATCAAGAGGATAAGGAAGACTGAAACAGGCTGTTTGAGAGGTGTGAAACGAGCACTCAGGGGAACAGATTGATGTTGAAGACACAAATAAGTCAAAGGGATGTTAGGAAGTATGTCTGCATGTATAATTAAGAGGCAAGCTGCATTCATAATTAAAAGAGTAGGTACGACAGGGCCAACGATGCTAAGATGAAGTGAATCTGACAAGCAGCAAGTTAAGAGGCGAGGCCAGGATATGAGTCTCGACCCTTCAACACAAAATAGGTGACCACATATAGATGAATACACACACACACACACACACACATCCCCTCCATTCACTTTTATCTATATGCTTATCTAGCGCCTTCACTCTGCCAGTGCTGGGAAAAGCCTGCCAGAGTATTTAATGAATATATTAACTTTTCAACCTTTAAAAATCCGGAAGTCATTCCTTGACAGAAAACATCAACTTATTTTTGTATCAGTAACCCCTTACATACCCAACATTCAACACAATATAGGAGAGATAAACTTATGACGACGTTTCGGTCTGACTTGGACCATTTACAAGTCGGACCGAAACGTCGTCGTAAGCTCCTCTCTCTCCTACGTGCAGGTTATTTGTCTATTGTTACAGTCCCATTATTGTACCTTTTTCGTTCTTTATGCTTATATTATGTTCAATGTTATAAAATTAAATAAACTGATTTGTACCATATGTCAGGGTTAAATAAACTGATTTGTACCATATGTCAGGGTTAAATAAACTGATTTGTACCATATGTCAGGGTTAAATAAACTGATTTGTACCATATGTCAGGGTTAAATAAACTGATTTGTACCATAGTCAGTTAAATAAACTGATTTGTACCATATGTCAGGGTTAAATAAACTGATTTGTACCATATGTCAGGCGGTTAAATAAACTGATTGCTACACAATTACAGAGGGATAAATAAACGTGATGTTTGTAAATGTCTGTAGTTAAATAAACTGATTTGTGCACCATGTCAGGGTTAAATATTAATCTAAATACAAGCCCCATGTGGTGTGTGTGTTGCCGTTGTCGTCCTCAGCACAAACACACAGAGGAGAAACACTGGAAAATAAAGGTTTGTGTTTGTAAATGTCTTTGTTTTTCCACGTTTAAAGCTTCAGACATTTTCCCGATTTTCTTGGTTGCAGTAGACGCAGCAGGTTGTGTAATTTTTATTAATCTCTTAAATAAAAAGGCATGTGTGTGTGTGTGTGTGTGTTCCCCAGCCGTGAGAAGAGGCTTCTTGATGCCGTTTTACCTTGTGTTTCTCAACGGTGGATCGAGCTTTCGCCTCTCTTTGCGCTGAATGACCCACACGGGTTTTGGGCTTCATTTTAAATATATTAAAGTTATTTCTCCGTTATTATTATTATTAGTATTATTATTGTTATTGTTGTTATTATTATATTCACTGGAAAATAATAAACCCATAAGGGTCATACAGCGCCTTGGAGATGAAAGGGTGACCACGTTTTTTTCTGAGGAAGAAACAGGCAGCTTCACTAAAAAAAAAAATATATATATATATATATATATATATATATATATATATATATATATATATATATATATATATATATATATACCTTTTAATGCTGTAGGGTTGAACAAGAGAGACAAGATTATATACAAATACCCGACAATATTGCATCAACAGCCTTTCACTTAATGTATTTCAGGCCTTGGACCGGGACCCACCGCGAGGAAGGGAAGTATGGAAGGTGCGTGTTCAGGTGAGGGATGCCCACGCTCACTGGATGCCCCAAGAAGACGATCTCCTTTATCCTGGCTTACCTGGTGACTACAACCAGCCTCTCCCTGCCAGAATCCACAGGGACGCCGACGACATCAGTGAGGGAGGACCGGGAGACACGCGACTGGAGAGGAGAGAAGTTGAGGATCTGCAAGATCGGGAAGGACTGGAGGGTTCCAGCGAAGAAAGGGGAAAACAGTTGGAAGATGAAGAATCTTCAAGAAGGCTTTCATCGATGGGGTTAGGAGAAGGGCAGCGTATGCCAAGAGACGGGTCTGTGCAAGTGCATTCTCCAGCATTGGCAAATAGCAAGCGGGGACGTGTAAGTGATTGGGAAAACTATGAAAAACCTCGAAGACGAAGGAGAAATACAAGTAACCAAAACATAAGGCAATACAAAAACAGGAACACTGTGTTCAGTATCCCTCCACAGTCTCGGAAGAAAGAATATAAAATTCACAGAGGCTTCACCAGGTTCCCTGAAAAAAGAGGGCAAGAGGAAGGGAGTCTTCAGTCAGAGAGACTACATAGCCTGTACGAAGAGTCAGGTCATGTCACAAAGGTTCAGCCAAGAGGAACAGGAGGTGCTGATGGGCGGAGTACTCATTACCATTTTGAGAACACCGCAACAATGACAAACGCAAAGCTTTCAGGTATATTTGCACAAAACAGTTCGCAGTCGTCTAGCCAGGACTCAGATGGTTCCAGCAAGGCGTTCGAATCTCTTGGCAAAGACTATTCTAGTAATCCAATAGAACGGGGCAAGCAGAGGAGCCATCCTAGTTGCACACATGCCTCTTCTCTAAATCCCCTACGTGAGGTGGGATCAAATAGAGACGCTGTATACCTATTTACAAGCTCACCTCTGGAGCCAGCTAATGAATTTAACCTGCATGATCTTCCAGTTAACAGCAATGAAAGGCGGGTCTTGATAACCAAAACACAACACGTTAGCAATAGTGGGTCTAGGCGAAGTTTCCTTTCTTCCTGGAGAACTACTGCGTCGACTTCGAGTTTAAGACAAGATCACAGGTTTCATTTCGGCTTCGATTCAGCCACTGTGACTTCTGTAATCAACTCCTCCTCGATCGGGAAAAGTTTGTACTCAGATTCCAGCATTGTGAAAATCGGAAAGAGAAACAGAGATAAGAAACTTAAGAGAATAGTTAGAAAATATCACAAGGCAAAATCAACATCGGTCAGAGATGCAGCTGATTATGCGAGAACTATGGATTCATTTCCAACTTCAGGCGTGAATAACCTTAAACTCACAACTAAAACTGAGCCGGAATATTCAGAACACACTTGGCTTTCAAATCCCCGGGAAAAATCTCTACTTCATCTCGGAGTTTGGAGAATGCATCAGGTTTGAAAACGAAGCTACCTTCATTTGCATTACAAAAGTTTGTTCACGGAAGTCAAATGAATTTAAACTATGAAGAGACATACCGTAAAACATTCTTACAGAGATATCGCAAAGTTTATGGTACCTCCTCTCCAAGAAGTAACCAACTGGATCTGGCCTTCAGCAGCCAGAGAATCCCAGCAGTATCGCCTTCACTATCTCTTAGCAAAGAGAAGTCTCAGATATTTACCGACAGACTCAAAACAAACTCCGAGTCGATGAAAGGTAAAGCAAGAGAAATCCAAGACACACTCACCAATAACAATTCAAGGGAAAGACTCTTTGCAGACTCTCTTGCTGCGATGGGGCGAGAGTTCTTCTCAGAAAGCCACCATCGCAAAGTCTCCCGGGTTGCTCGGGGAGCTTCAGCTTCCACTCATCTTCACGATCACTATGAGATGGACGACTTTGATGAAGGAGGCGGCGACGGCGGCGGTGGTGGCGGGGGAGGCTGTGAGGACGTCAGCGTGTTTGGCGGGGAAGTACAGAATAAGAACGCCACTGGAGGTGAAAGTTGGCAATCAGGCGCTGACGAAAGGTGGGGTCAAGGCCGTGGGCGTGTGGGACGTGTGCACGTGGTGGAGACCGTGGTGACTGTGATGGTGAAGGACATCAACGACAATCCGCCCATCTTCCCCAACACCACCATGTTCGGCGAAGTGCAAGAGAACGGACCGATCGGTGAGTACCACCACGAGTCTTGAATATTTCCAAACGGTCGTTTTGCGTCAGTATGCTGCCGTCCTCCATAAATACCAGTGGAGTATCGCGTCATGAAGATTGCATAATGTTTGACTAGTTGTGTTCATAGGGGTCGATTTATAGCTCCTGGTCCAGCCGCTTAGCTCTTATTATTCATACCTATTCGTGAAAATGTGTATGGCTTTTGTTTGAACTATTTGTTAGTGTGGTTTATTCCACTATCTTGTGACTTAAAAAAGATTTCTTAGCTGTATCATCTGCGTCTTTAACTGTTGTATGTGTCCCCTGTCTGCCTATCCATGCATCTCAAATGAAATGGTAGAAAAATAAGGCAGTAAAGGCGACAACTTAAAGAGAAAAGGAGACAAATACGTAACTTGAGGACACATTTATTGCGAACGTTTCGGTACTGAGACCTTGATCACTTCTAGTACATGAAGTGACTAAGATCTCATTTTCGCCATATTTACTGTCTAATCCCTGAGTGTTTCGTGTATCATGACGATATCACTCTGGTCTTCCTCTCTTCTAGTGTTAACTTCTCTAAGTCTCTCCTCGTAGTTCTATTTCCACCAATTCCAGTATTAATCTCCTTGCTAACTTTAGAATCTTCTGTATTTTTCTTTATGTGCATGACAAATGTGGGCTCCATGATGGTGCCACATACTCTAAGATGATCCTAAGTAGTGTATAATGTCCTAAATAAATAAAATTAAAACTCTGAAAGCAGTTCTCAGGTTGGCTGGTTTTGCATAGGCCGCTGAAGTTATATGGCTGTTGTGAGCTTCTAGTGATATGCTCGTAGCGATGCTTACTTCCTGATCTTTTTCCTTGCATGTTGTCTCCAGCGTCACAACTCCCAGGTTGTATTCCGCGTCCGGCCTCTTCATTTCCACTCTTATTCTCATTGTTTTACAATCGTAAGGATTGAATTTCAGTAGCCACCTATCGGAAAATGAATTCCGTGCGTGAGTGCGTGCGTGTGCGTGTGTGTGTGTGTGTGTGTGTGTGTGTGTGTTTGTGTGTGTGTATGTGTATGTGTGTGTGTGACTTCAAAATGAATTACCGTGTTAGAATTATACTAACCTTTAGACAAACTGATTTTGGTTCAATGAACACAAATGGAGTATAATGCCATCCTTTACTGACTACGTTTCGCCTTACCAAGTCACAAAGAGAGATATCTTCTTGTGACTTGATAAAGCCCACTGTGTGGGCGAAACGTTGTCAATAAAGAATCGTATTATACTGCATTTATAATTATTTTTCCATAGTTTAGGTATTTTATACCATCAATCTCCCAGATTTGGTTCAACAATTCATCGCTTTATAAAATTGAACCACTGATAAAATAGTAAATTTCAATGTTAATATGACTGTTTTTGTTGTACTTGTTGTAGGAATTATTCCCATTTATTAAACCTTATTGAATTAATCTTCTAATACTTGGTGGAACAAGTAGTACACACAAGGGGAATTCCTAAGTTATTTATTTACTATATACTTTTAATTACATTATATTTTGAATTTGATGTTTGACTTAGTTTTAGAATTACCAAAATTGCCGATTTTTTTTTTTTTAGAAATAATGATAACTTATTTCATATTATAGAAATCATCAAAACTGTTGAGTTTACTGAAAAAAATTCGGATTTCTTTAATTAAAGTAAAATTTAGATTTTTTTTGGGTATAAATCATCAATTTCTCTTTTGGAAACCATCCAAATTACTGAATGTAAACATCGTGAGACCTACAATGGGTAATATATCCTATACTTCTGAAAGCCTCACCATTAGGCTTGATTTTGGAAAGTATTATGCACTCAGAATATTGGGTAGATAAAGTGAAGAATTCCGTGGATCAGGTTCCCAGGATGTTGATAAATGGTTCAGAAAATCGACAAGTTGATGAATTAGATACATGTGCAACTTTTTTTTATCTTTATTGAGGATGTAATCAATCCATCAAGATTGATGGACTGATTACATCGACTCCAGGCTGAGGGACTGATTACCTCAAACTCTTTCTGATTTTCACCATTCTTCTATGTTCAAGACTGATGAAGCCACTGTGTGGCGAAACGTTTCCTCATTAAAGATATGTGTTGCATATGTGTCTAATTCATCAACTCAGAATATTCTCCACGCAGTCTCAATAAAATGAAGAGAATAAATCAACCATACAATGCCATTACTTCTGACGGTGAAAGCGCCATCGAATACAAAATAAATATGTAATGGCTCACTATTTTTAAGGGGGTAAGATTTAAATTTCTCTCTTTTTAATTATCTTCCTCAATCCCCAGCCTGATTAATCAAGATAAAAGTTCGAGCAAGTTTAACAACTAGAAACAATTCTTCACAGATTCCTTCTTTTGCCACAGACAGACACACACACACACACACACACACACACACACACACACACACTGTTTCCTTAGTGATGGATTACCTCCTCCGTCCTCTTTCCCGACTCCGACCAACACCGCCTAGGTGATGGATTACTTTCATCTTTGACGGCGATCTAGCATTTCTTCCAGTCTCTGGCCCAAAAGTCTACCACCCTTGCTCTGCGGTGTGACCCTTTCTTATAGATATCAGATGACGTTTTGGGAATGGTTGTCTACCGGGCCCAGACATGGACTCCTTATCTTAAGATGCTCATAGTTGTTGTTTTGCAGAGATTGAATGTTCTCTGACTTGAGTATTGACAACCATACTCGAACGTGGGAAGGCACAGTCCATGCATCCAGCTGTGCATTAATACTTTCCAATTATTAATGATATTATTATATTCGTGGACTATGTTAAACTCACAAGAGTCATCGGCAGTGCATTCGACATAAGGGACTGAGTATTCTGAGGTTCTCTTCTTGAGAGCTTCGGCGAGTAATACTGGATCTCTGTTGTAAGATGCTGCATATTTGCTTCTCTTTCTAGACTTACACATGCTTGGTGATACGAACTGGTTCTTCTGCCGGTTGAATGCAGGTTGCCTTCTGGACTGTGAGCTGGATGTGACTGGCTAGGTAGGTTGGGTTCACACCCCGATTGCCTCAGATGGTAGGGAGGTAGGAAGGAAGCCTGGCTCTTGGCCAGGAGGCGATTTTAGAAAAGCCCTCGAAGCCCATTACAGGTGAATCACAGGTAACTCTCCTCCAAGTATGTTATTATTGCTATTGAGTTCACGGAAAAATGTTAAAGCTGTAATTGTTTCATAGTACACGTTTTGAAACTTCAGGATTACTATAAAGGGCTCTTGATTCAATGATTCAGGGAAATGGAGGTTTCCGTCTCTTTTCTCTGATCAAACTTGATTACCTCTTATTCCTTACGGATTTGATGCTTTCTTTTGAGTATAATACAATATTGTTTCTTCGAGGAACAAGAGCTTTACCGATGGGTTGAGGAGAGAGAGAGTGAGAGTGGCAGTGAGAGAGAGAGAGAGAAAGAAAGAGAGAGAGAGCGAGAGAGAGACCAGTGGGTATTACATTCATCATAAACGCAAATCCATCTTAGTATATTCTTGCCATGAAACAAGCTGGTCTTAAATCGTCACTGTGCTGAGCCTCACATTTCCCGTTGTTCTTGTCGAAGATTGTTGGCTGTACTGGGTCCTTGTACACTATTCTTTCGGATTCCTAGGATGCTGTGTTTGCTTTTTGTGCAAATTGTTCCAGTTTGCCTTGTAGGCAAACAGATTCAGAAGTGCCTCTTGCATGTCCATGTCTGGCGCAAGTTTTGTTATGTTGTTACCAGGGCCATGTTGAGGTCCCAAGTGATGAATGGGGGGGAGGGGGGATGCTAACTTCCAAGAGTAAATTTTAAGATGTATTTTTCTCGGTTTGTTGTTGTGTGGGGAGCTCAGTGGGCCCTATACACGAGCAACAACTTATACAGCTATTTACGGAATGTAGGAATTTGGCTCTCCTCTTTCCATAAGAATTATCACTTTGAGATAATTATCAGTAGACCGAAGACAGTGTGTGTGCACCCCACCCACAGCTACCTTGGTGAGAAATATATATATATATATATATATATATATATATATATATATATATATATATATATATATATATTTAGTTCCATTATCAGTTGCTCTTATTATGCATTATGCATAAATAAAAGGACTCCAGTTTTACTTTAACTTTTGGCAAAACTGGATAATTTTCCTGTATTTTTTTTTTTTTTTTTTGCAATTTTCTGGGGAGATTTTTTGCCTCCTGCGATTTGCATAATGTAAACAGTGAAGAGGACACTGGGATGCTGCAACACCAGCTGAGGCCAGGATAGAGAGGTTGTTCACGCCTCCACACACCCAGTAGCGGCCAGTGAAGAGGCGGGGCCAGGAGCTGTGACTCGACCCTTGCAACCACAATTAGGTGAGTGCACACACATACAAAAGCGTACCTTCCTCTTCTTACCTCTACCCGCAGTTGCACTTGGGAACGCAAATACGCTCGCGTGCATGCACGCCCTGCAGCACGTCTAGAAGCACGCGAAATATCGCGTGCACGCAGGAAAAAAAAAGCACATTCAAATTCCTGCTCTAACGCAATTTCTAATTCACAATTAAACGGATAATTAAACTCGCGATTAAGGGCGCTAAACCGCACTATCAAACGCACGATTAAACGTAAAATAAAACTCACGATCAGGCACACAATAAACGCACGATTAAACGAGGGAACGCATTTACTTTTGAAAACAAACCTGAGCACATATACGCCACTCTAAAACATTCCTCGAGGACACTAAACGCTGAGAAAATGTAGAGATATTGTATCCAGACTGGTCCCAGACCTAAGAGGCAGAGGCTGTTATGAGGATATAGGAAAGCACTGGTTTGAGTGAGAGGAATTGAAGGAGATAGAATCACGACATCCCAGATACTGGGGGAATTAACAATATATAGAAGGGATTAGAGCACAGTGGCATGTGTGGAATGGGAGGCAATCAGGATTGATCCTAGGAAGGAAAAGATAGCTCCAGATCCTTGGATCAAACACCGTGGCGCTCCCCCTTTAAAGGGCGCTGGAACACAGGAAGCACTTTTATAGTGGGTAGGAAGCATCCACCCAAGAATGTCATACGAGTGTGAGACAGAAACCTGTTAAACGATTTGCACTCTAGCAGGAGTGCTAGGTGGTTTTTGTCTCTAGAACATATAAGATGAAATGCAACTTTCGTAAACTTTTACATGTATATGTAAGATGACAGGTATCTCTTACAAACTTCTTCTTACATTCAGGATGATCTTATCTTTGGTCTCCTGCGTCTACATTAGCAGTTGTTATCCCTGCAATATTTCCTTTCCAATTTAGGAGGTCTGGTCTGAGACCGGAGCGCGGGGGCGATGAATCTTAAAATCAAGCCAAGATTATCACTAGTCAGGAGGCTGGAACTCAACTTACTTAGATGACTGAAGGGTAAGAGGTGGTGCCAAGAGCTACAGTCCTACCTCGGCATGCAAGCTCGGGTAATGTGATCAGAATACATTCAAAGAATACTTGTTTTTTAACTAAGCTCTAAAGCTCAGCTTAGTGCGAAAGGTAGTCTGAATATATGTTAGGTTTAAACGTAGTTTTTTCTCCCCAGCTCGTCACATACTCACCCGGAGAATACAGACAACATTTCTAGTAATTAATTTAATGTGAGGCTGCCAGAGAGAACACGTAGTGACATGATTCACGTTTGTACGGTGGCGTGAGGTTTAATTTGTCCTCATAACGTAATTACCCAGAAAGAGGAAGGAAGGGGGACTTTGAAGTGTGTGTGTGTGTGTGTGTGTGTGTGTGTGTGTGTGTGTGTGTGTGTGTGACAATGTGTGATGATTCAAGATTCACAAAGTTTCGCCATTCTGAATCTAAGAGGCCTTTCTCCCTCGTGTTTCTTCTCTCTGCAGACACTCTGTCTTATTAACGGCCCCCCTCACCCTCTTCATCCCCCTCCTCTCATGCACATCTCACTCTGTCTGTCTGTCTCTATCTCTCTCTTTGCCTCTGTCTCTGTATCTCTCTCTCTCTCTCTCTTTACACAGGGTTTGACAAGGCTCTCTCTTTCTCTCTCCTTCCCTCCCTACTTCGGCTCCTGTCTCTATCCCTCACATCTAATCTTCCCTCCCTCGTCTCCTATCCTCAATCGTCTCCCTATCTTCCTCTCTTTTATCGCTTCCCCCCTTCGCCACCTTCCTCTTTCCTTCTCTCGCCTGACCTTCCTCGCTCGCCTCCGTGTCATAGAGAGATAAGAGAAAGTATATTAGGAAGAATTTTAAGTACCAGCAATAGAGAGAACAAGAAGTCCCATTTGTAAACAAAAAAGACGCCTAGAAAACATTTGGAAATATTTTTTTCACAGAGTTTTAGACTTCGTGTTCACATCAGTGGAGGTCATGTGATTCTTCTTCGTGTTCACATCAGTGGAGGTCATATGACTATTCTTCGTGTTCACATCAGTGGAGGTCAGGTGATTGTTCTTCGTGTTCACATCACTTTAGATCAGGTCACACTACCTCGTCGTCACGGTCATGACAAGCCTCGCTCCCTCCACCTGCAGAAACCTGCGACATATTATCCCCCCCAAATCTTATTCATGAAGTAGTGATACGACAGTACAAAAAATATCTAGCATATACAGGACTCGCAGCAATGGTTTTAAGATGGAAAAAAAATCAGATTCAGGAAGGATATAGGAAAGCACTGGTTTGGTAATAGAGTTGTGGATGAGTGGAACAAACTCCCGAGTACCGTCATAGAAGCTAAGACGTTGTGTAGTTTTAAAAATAGGTTGGATAAATACATGAGTAATACTTGAGTGGGTGTGGGTGGGTGTGAGTTGGACCTGACTAGCTTGTGCTACTAGGTCAGATGCCGTGCTCCTCCCTTAAGTGAATGTGACTGACCTGACCAGGTTAAGGCACTGGCTTAAGCCGGTGGGAGAATTGGACTTGCCTCGCATGGGCCAGTAGGACTGCCGCAGTGTTCCTTCTTTCTTATGTTCTTAAGACATCCTTTCGGTCCGACATGGACCTTAACGTCGTGACTTTGCAATTGGTCAACGCGAAACGTCGTTGTAAGCCTCTCCCTCTCTCTCTCTATCTCTCTCCCATATACGAGTTATTTATGTATCGTTGTAGTCGTGGTATTGTGGGTTTCTTGCTCTTGATAAAACAGTACTTTACGCTAACCATTTTAAGAAATATTTATACTTTTAAGCATGTAACTGGCGATAAGCTGAATTTGTAGCCTAAATTGGACCTAAATTGGAACTAAATTGGACCTAATCTTGACCTAAATTGGAACTAAATTGGACCTAACTTAGACCTAAATTGGAACATGCTGATACTTCACGCTGTCTGCAGCATTAAAAATATTAAAACATATAAAAGGATTTCAGAGTCGAGAAAATAGATATATAAAATAGATATATAAAATTTGTGTTGATGTAAATAATAAATATGGAGGAAGTACAAGAGGACATCATTTTTAATCCACGTAAGAAGCACTAAAAAAGTGACGGTGGGAAATATTCCTCAGTACCTGACCAACCGGGCTGTGGTTCGTACGTCAGTTTGCGTGCGGCCAGCAGTAACAACCTGGTTGATCAGACCCTGATCCACCACGAAACCCTCTCCAGGTAAACACACAGTGGCTGATGGCTGGAAATAATATTAAAAAAAAATAATTAAATTTATTTGTTTGATTTTAATAAGACACAGTGTGGTTTTTTTAAGGCATTTTATGCCTTTTTAAGGCATTTTATTTTATCAGTTGATAAAGTCTCAGGTCGAGAAAAAGTATATTTATAAAATACAAGGGTTATACTTATTCTTAAATCTATCACAGTTCAACTTCAGACAAGAAGAAATGCAAAGAATATACAGGGTGTTTCAAAATTTATGGACCCAGTTTCAAAGCAGTCTGCTTTGAAACTGGGTCCATCTCTTTGAAACAGTATAGAGAGTTTAATAAAAATGTATTAAAAGGTACAGAAAAAGGCAAAATAATCTTCCCGATACTAGTACACAAGGTCGACCATCCTCACTGGAACGACAACTCAAAACCACCCTCACAGGAACGACAAGTCAAAACCACCCTCACAGGAACGACAAGTCAAAACCACCCTCACAGGAACGACAAGTCAAATCCACCCTCACACGAACGACAAGTCAAAACCACCCTCACAGGAACGACAAGTCAAATCCACCCTCACAGGAACGACAAGTCAAAACCACCCTCACAGGAACGACAAGTCAAATCCACCCTCACACGAACGACAAGTCAAAACCACCTTCACACGAACGACAAGTCAAAACCACCCACACACGAACGACAAGTCAAAACCACCCTCACACGAACGACAAGTCAAATACACCCTCACACGAACGACAAGTCAAATCCACCCTCACACGAACGACAAGTCAAAACCACCTTCACACGAACGACAAATCAAAACTTTCAGGACAAAACTGAATCATAACTTCAATAATAATTTTAAAAAATCCGTTCTTACATGTTAGTAAGAAAATATCTTACTACCTGTTGTTGATTGTATGGTGGGGGAGGGGTCGTCGCCCACCAATGCTACCCAGTCCTAGGATTACTCAATTTAACCCCCATCCACCCCCTTTCCCTCAAAAATAACTTTTTCCCAATAAAATAAAAATGAGTCGCTGGTAATGCATTTCCTTGCTGGTTGTCCACTTCAGTAATGTATGCTAATTACGGGGCGGGGATTAGTACAGGAGAGAATGCTTTTACTAGTTGTATTAACGGCTCGGAAGGGGATTTGTATCCTAACTACACCTATACATATGAATACATGTGTATTAATGTTTGTGTTCAGATGTGGACGTAAATGTCTGCATGTGTGTGTATGTACATATACGTACATGTAAGTGTGAATGTGTGTCTGGTCCCTACTTACTCTCTGTATTTATTTATATTAGTGTCTTCTGGTGATATGAAACTGATCCGAGAAATTAAGGCCACTCTCCTGTTCCCTGGATCAGACGTAATTACCTATCGTTCTCAAGGCGCTGCGTGATTCCTACAGGTACAAGCATACATACATACATACATGCGAGCACACAAACATACGTACATACATGCGAGCACACACAAACATACATACATACATACATGCGAGAACACACAAACATACATACATATATGCGAGCACACACAAACATACATACATACATGCGAGCACACACAAACATACATACATACATACATGCGAGCACACACAAACATACATACATACATGCGAGCACACACAAACATACATACATACATACATGCGAGCACACACAAACATACATACATACATGCGAGCACACACAAACATACATACATACATGCGAGCACACACAAACATACATACATACATGCGAGCACACACAAACATACATACATACATGCGAGCACACACAAACATACATACATACATGCGAGCACACACAAACATACATACATACATGCGAGCACACACAAACATACATAATACATGCGAGCACACACAAACATACATACATAGTGCGAGCACACACAAACATACATACATAAATGCGAGCACACACAAACATACATACATACATACATGCGAGCACACACAAACATACATACATACATGCGAGCACACACAAACATACATACATACATGCGAGCACACACAAACATACATACATACATACATGCGAGCACACACACAAACATACATACATACATGCGAGCACACACAAACATACATACATACAAACATACATACATACATACATACATGCGAGCACACACAAACATACATACATACATGCGAGCACACACAAACATACATACATACAAACATACATACATACATACATACATACATGCGAGCACACACAAACATACATACATACATGCGAGCACACACACAAACATACATACATACATGCGAGCACACACACAAACATACATACATACATACATGCGAGCACACACAAACATACATACATACATACATGCGAGCACACACACACACACAAACATACATACATGCGAGCACACACACACACAAACATACATACATACATGCGAGCACACACAAACATACATACATACATACATGCGAGCACACACAAACATACATACATACATACATGCGAGCACACACAAACACGAGAGACGCTCAGTTTTGCTTCAACATTTTTCACTCCTCGTAACAAGCTGACCCTCTTTCACAAACGGCATTTTTCCCCTTGACGGAAAGCGCTGTGGCATTGTTTCTGAAAGTTTCCGGTTTGTTCTCCCCCTTCCTTTTTTTTTATCGGGCGTCGCGACGAGTTCGCTGGTCGATGCGTAAAAGTACCATTGTGTAGTCTCGCGCCCCTTCCAAAAAAATCTCCGCACTTTGTTTACTTTTCTCTCTGAAGACTTACGCTGGGAGTTATAGACAGACTTCGGTTACGTAAAAAAATGAAGGAACTCTTTGTTGTCATGTTTTGCGGAATACGTATCGTCTGGTGCGTCTGAGGCGTTTTGTAGTTTGTGCGTTTATGTTGTGTTTGTTGTATCTGGACTGTGTTTGTAAATGCTGGGGGTCACAAAGGAGCCTTGGCACTCAAAGAATCATCCTCATTTCACAGTATATTTCTCTGTATGTTTGGAATAAATATCCCTCAAGTCTTTTTCTTAAGGTGAAATTTATTGTCATTTTTCGAGCGTGTTCTTCCAGCAAATCCAAATTCCGTTTTAAGTTTTCTCTGTAGATAAAAGGTTGAGAGAACCGACAAGTTGATTTGTCCAAGGTGACACCTCCTATGACTGCTTCACCTCACCTGTCTGCAGTATACTGTATGCATACAGCACTGTATGAGTGTATGCTGTATTCAATACGATGTATTGATTACATCGAATCCAGGCTGAGGGACTGATTACCTCAAACTACATCTGATCGTCAACATTCTTCTTCGTACTGGACTGATGAAGCCACTGTGTGGCGAAACGTTTCCATAATAAAGATTCCTAAATGTTACACATGTTTCTAATTTATAAAGTTTTCTCTGCTTTTTCTTAGCCAGGGATAAGATAAACATCCTTCGACATCTATGATCTCCTTCATCTATTAGCTAACATATGCTATGTAATAAATAACATCTGTTTCCTCATTCACGTTAATGGCTGTCAATATATATTGGTAAGATTAGGTCCATTAATTTTAAGGAACGTTTTCCTCTCATTAATTTTGTTCATGTAGTCGCCTGGTTTACCGAAGGTGTGTCTTAACTCACCTCAGTGTTTGCTGTTCTTATTCCACTTGCAGACGTATTATAGACTCTTTGTCCAGTGATATAACCTCTTTACTTTGCACCATATATATACATGAATATACATGTATATATATGTCGTGCCGAATAGGTAAAACTGGTCAATTAGCAAGAACTCATTTAAAATTAAGTTCTTTCTAAAATTTTCTCTTATACGTTTAAAGATGTATTTTTTCATTTATGTTAATGTAAAAATTAACCATTTTGTACCAAAAAAACTTAGAAAACTTACCTACCCTTATTTTAACAAGTTCAATTTAATTCAACCTAATCCAACTAAATATATTTTAGATAAACTTACAATAATTTAATAATAAACAAACACAATCAAATATATATTTTAATTAGCTTCAGATTGATTTTTGCGAAATTATTGCATACACAAATTTTCGCTTGCCTTATTTGGCAAGAGATTCGATCCGAAGCAGAGATTCGATCCGGGGCAAGTCAGCATGCAAGGCCACCAAGGGTTACTTTCCAGTTATTATTTATTTAATAAGGTTGGCGTAGCTACCCATCATTTATCTGAACTATCCCTCTTATCTGGATAAGTGGGCGGTGCTGATACGCTAAATTTACAACCCCTCTTAACATATTTCTTTCCGAACACGCATTAAATAGCATATCTTATTCCTAGTATATTATATAGTATAATATAATGATTCTTAGGTTGAAGTGGAATAGAATTGATTTTAGGTTTAACGCCCATCGACTAAGCAGAACTAATTAGCGTATCGGTTTAAGGTCTAAATACTATGACTCACGAAATCCCTTTGAGGAGACTTAAGCTAGCGGAAAATTTTTCTGGTCACAGTGGTGCCTATGCTAATTTTCCTATGGTGTATAAATATACAGCATCTTATTGCAGCTAGCGTCGGTCAGTCTAGAGTTTTATGACTCTCTGATCGCGGGTTCTTTCCCCACCCGTGGTATGGTCTATATACTATATAAGGAATATTAGTTTAAGAACTACCGGCCTTGTGAACTATAATACCAAACTCATTTAAAATTAGATAATGTGACTGACATTCACTCTGTCGAGGTAATATTTCCTGAAAATTATTAAGGTGAAGATATCCTACGACGTTACTGATTTTTTTTTTTTTTTTTTCGGGGGTGAACCAGTAAGCAAGCGGAAGGCCTCGGTCAAATGACCAAAAGTGCCAGTGAGCTGGTTGTCACTTGACGAAATTCCTAGTCATGAGAAATTTCATGTTTCTCCTAACAAATAAAATACCACCATCATTTGAGGAAAGGTAAAACTCATGGGCCGCTGAGTAGTATTCTCAGCTGAGGAGTTGTACCCTCCAAGGCCGAGGGACTGATTACCTCGTCTTTTGTATATAGTTCTACAGTCTTCCAATTATGTCCTTGAATTTGCATTGATGAAGCCACTGGATGGCGAAACGTCTACAAATAAAGACACCCAGATGTTGCACATGTGTATACTGAAGTATTGTGGAATATTTCAGTAAAAATATCTGAGTAGAAACGATAGCAATTAATACTCGAATTACTCCCTTGGGTGATAAATATCTCAAAGGAAAAAGAAACACCTTCAGAAAAATATTTCAACATTTCCAGGAGGAATACTCTAGGGGAAATAAATTTCACTGAAGGAGAAATACTTGTGGCAGGTGATTATCATATAAAAAGGAAATATCTTTCACCAAATCTTTGGATAGAAAACTTGCAACAAATTCGCAGTAGAAACGCTTTGCCGAGATGATTTATACATTCAGGGGTAAAGCCATGGCTAAAAGGATGCACATCTCCCAGGGATGTGTACTCGACGACATACATCCTCGTCAGTAATAACACAAACACTAGTGAGAATAAATGTTTACCATTGGGTGGGTGCTCCACAGAGCCGCCTGACAGCTCAATTGCTTTTTCCTCATTCATGATTTGTTCTCTAATGATTTGGAAGCAAGAATATGAAATATGGTTATGTGACCTACTTCCACTGGGGAATCCCGCCTACCAGTGACAATGCCTTCGTTTACTGCACCTTCCTCACCTGACGCCAGTATATAAGCACCAATCTTCATGCCCGTGCTTCAGTTTCTTCAAGACTACGGTGCTCTTCACCAACGCCGAGGTTGAGGGACTGATTACCTCGACTTTTGTATATAGTTTTACAGTTTTTTTTGTATGTCTTTGAGTTTGTGTTGCTAAAGATACCCAGATGTTGCAGATGTGTCTAATTCTTCGCCGTATCCCTCAGTGTAAATGCACTAGAAAGTGTATCATCTGTGTCTATACCCTGCGAGAAATGCATTATCAGAGTATATACAACGAGAAGTGTGAATTTCTTGTTAATAAATCGAGAATTTGCTTTAATTGTTATTAAGTGTACACTGAATTTCAACCTTGATTACCCACGTGCAGTCAATTGGCTTCAAAATCAAAGCAAGGCTCGTTCCTGCCAGACTTGGGTGTGTCCCTTAGTCTCGCTGGGATTTGGAAGAGCCTCTTGGCTTCAGAATGAATTGGACATGTTGTGTTAAGATTGTATTAGAGTCTCGGCTAATACCCTCGCATATCGGAGGCCACGTGCGATGGTGGGTTTGACTTTACTCATTAATAAGTTCTTCTCTATTGAAAGCTTCTACTGTTCCCTTCGAACGAGCATCTTTTCCTATATTAATGTATGTTTTCCAGTTCAAACTGGTGCATTTCTCTACATGAAAGTGTTTTTCCCCTTCGAACGCGTGTTTTTTTTTCTTAGATTTGAAGGGTTAAGCTTTGAACGAGCGTATTCCTATTTCGAATGCTACGTGCGTCTCCTTATAAGCGTGTTTGTCCTTATTCAGCGCGTGTCTTTCAACTCGATGTATTCTTATTTTCTCTTTTATCGCCCATGTTTCCCCTTCGCTCTAGCGGTTTTTCATCGGAGTGCAAGAGTTTCCACTTTCAAATGAGCGTATTCACCCTTCCATCGTGCATGTTCCTCTTAAAGTATGCATGTTGAATCTCTTGAAGCGAGGTATCAGGGTGGTAAGGAAATAAAATGACCAGGATGAGGAAACAAAGGCAGATTCAGTAAGCGGTTTAAAATACTTGTATGAAATAGCACAAGAGGCTAGAAATGTGTTAAATCAGTCGATGGTAAATAACAGCCGGGACCGGAGCTGTGAATCAACCCAACCCTTACAACGGCATCTTGATGAATAGAACTTGGTATGTATTCCGCTCCTGTTTCTGGCATCCCCCTTTAGAGTGTTGATCTACAGCACTTGAGCTTTTGAGTGCTAGACTGCATAGCGCTAAGTTTCTGGGCCTCTTCAGGTAATTTTTCTCCATCTTCTCTTACTCTTGGAAGAGTTGAGCTATAGCTTCTAGATCTCTTGAGGGAGTTTAGCTGCAACTATTCTGCCTCTTGAGGTTTAGAGGATCAAATACTAGATCTCTTGCGTGAGCTGTAGTGGGGATAAAGGGCATAAAATACCGACTTGATGGAAAAATAGACACAAACAGATCAGTTTGTGACTTGATGAAGTCCACTGTGTGGGCGAAACGTAGTCAATAAACAACCGCATTATACTGTATTTGTATTTATTCTTCCATCATGCACTGTCGTACTAAGAGCTGGGGTTGTAGAATGAAGTTTAATACTTCTCCTGGATCCAACAGCAACTGAGATACGTCTTGTCGTAGCGTACTGCGACGTTAATGTATAACCTTAATGCTCGTTATGGGGGATTCGAGGCCTCGAGTATGCTCGTTCTGAGACCCACAAGAACCTCGATCATCACTCACAATGCTACCACTTTTCATTTTCATTTTTTCCCACTTATTTACACGGCAATGTAACCCTCTATTGCGATATTTATATGCAGGTGAAGTTGTCTAATACACCGAGTGAATGGTTTCAGGGTTAGCGCCCTGGGTCTTAAGTGTTGTCTTGCGCTTCTGGCCGCGGTGTGATAACCCACTAAAGCGATATTCAAATAATTCAATAGCGGCGGGGGTGCTATCGGATGCTGAAACATTGCATTGCCGATATCCGTGTGTCGGTGTTTACTTGTGGATTACACTGCAAGGTTCACCGATATTTGTTCACGAGATATATTAGGAAGTCTTAGCTCTTCGTTTTGTTCTTGGACGTTTATTGCAAAGGTGACAGAAGTGTTTTTTATTTTTAATTTTGTTTAAGGAATCAGATTTCACTCCATGCCACACTACGAACATGCTGGTGACCTGGAGAAGAGTGATAGAGCGTTCGACTTATAACCCAAGAAGTCAGACGTGATATATAGGCTAATTTTTTCCCCCCGATGCGCCTATTCGCTTAGCAGTAGATAAGTACCATTCATCTACAAGTACCTAGAAGTTATACGGCTGACGAAAGTAGCATCATGATGATAACTAGTATACCTTAGATAGAGCTGGGCTTTATAAAGGGCTGAGGTAGGAAAACAACTCTTTGGCTGTAAACTGAATTGGGTAGAAAAATATATTTTAAATTTAGCTTCCACCTCTGCGTACTCCCTTTACTTTCTCCACCTCCTACTCCACCCTTGAACCTCTTCTTTGTCCTTCCTGTTGACTCCTTGGCTTTAAGTCCTCCAACCCCCGCTGCTGCCTTCCACAGCAGAACACAGGTGCAGCTTGGAGTAGAGACTGAGGGTTGGCAAGCAGCTAGCCGGGGTAAGAAGATAGGTAATGAAATCATGGGACACAGGAAATTAGGCTGGATCTATTTTCCATGTTTTCCCATCAACGAAACCACATTGTGTCCACATTGTCGTGATGGAATTCCTTCCAGGGAGGCATCGAAGTGCAGAGAAATCTAATTTAATGTCTACGATTGTCACTTCCTGAGAATGTTAATACGAGTCGGTGACTTGCACTGAGCTCTTCTCTAGGATTTATGGCCACAATATGATGCAGCCCACAAATTGGAAGGAAAGTAATTAGAACATTCAGCCTAGGCCTACAGATTTATAATTTCTGTTTAATATTTATTTAAAACAAATTTCAGGGTTTTATGTTTGACTGTGAGAATTCTATTTAACTTGTGTAATATCCTTTATTTGCAGGAACAAAATAATTTGATTATTATTTTCACGGGGAAGCGTTAAACCCGTTGGAGTCATTTTGTGCGTAGGGTATGATCCAAGGAAGCGGAGGGTACACTCATTTTCCTGGATCACTGCACTGTAGGTTTTTTTTAAGACCTTCTGTCTACTGTTTCTGTGTTGACATCCTTTCATGGGAGTGACTTAGTGCTGATGAAGGGTTCTTCATTCAAGGAATTGGAGCTACTCTCCCCTTTCTTCAACCAAACCCGATTGCCTCCAATTACCCTGGCGATAAGGGGACTCCTGTGGGTTTAGCGCTTCCCACGAATAAAACAGAAATAATATGTTGCCAACACTGCGTCACAGTTAATCTATCGCATGAGAGCGCACAATGAAGGGTTGAAATTGTTCATTCAATATGACATTCAATGTATAACGTTATATATTTTGTGTATATTCCTTGTTAAGTTTGTGAGAGTAATTCTGTTGATTACTGTGGTGAAAATGCTGCTGAAATGTCTCAGAATTTTTAATGTAGAGGAAACTGTCAATACAAAAACCGGTATTTCCACTCAATCGTTAAAGCAACGTTAATGCGATTATTAAATTTGTGAGTTTGTAATTAGAAAGACGTGTTTCAAGGTGTTACCTCGAGGGTGCTCACGTTGCAAAGTTTTCCTGGAGTGGTCTGAAAGCTTCAGGGAGTTTCAAGGAGGGATTCCTGCTAAGGTCTGCAAAGCTCCTGTGATGAGGGCTCCAAACAGGTGTTCCTACAATAGACTTCATGCTGCAAGAAGAGTTTCCGAGGTGTTGTCACAGGAAGCTGCAAGTTCCTGGGAGGGGTTCCAAGGAGGTGTTTCCACAAGAGTCTGCAAGTTTCACAGTGTTCCTTCAGTGATTCCAGGGAATTTCAAGATTTCCCTGCAGTGGTCTGCAGGTTCCAGCAAGATAATGCAAGGGTGTTCCCACAAGAGCCTGCAAGTTGCATAGAGGGGATAACAAAAATTAGCATAACCATAATAAGGTGTTTGGGGTCGTCTAACGGAACCCATCCAATTTACCCACAATGAATTGAGGCCCTTATAAAACACAGCTTTTAGCTTACAATGTGTTTGTTTAACATCTAAGCGAGCCGTCTAGAAAGTTTCAAGTGATGTGGCATAATCATAAGATTTTTTTTCTAGATTGTCTAAACAAATAAGCTTTAAAGTTTAGATTAAAGGTAAGGTCTAATATCTGTGAAGGCTGCGAGCAGACAAGAAGTTATTTTTTTTTCACACCTCTGAATTTACAAGCTAAAATCTGTAATGTAGATAGTTTAGAAGACGGATAAGTTGAAGAATGAGACAACAATGCAATATTTAGGCATCTTTACTGGGGAAACGTTTCGCCAACCAGTGGACTGGAGAAGCCACTGGCTAGAGAAACATTTCCACAGTGAAGATTCCCAAATGTTACACAAGTGTTTCATTCTTCATCCTGCTAAAATTTGTTAGCCAACTTAAGCTCATTGTCACGACTCACGAAATCTCAATAACACGATGACAAGCAAACCACGGGACGGCTTACACCTTGGCCCTGAGTTTTGAGACTCACTCGCCCTGGGTTCAAACCACACCCGTTCCGTATTTTTTTAGGTAAGGTATGCTACATCCCCTTCAGGACGCGACCCACGACAGTCGACTAACACTCAGGTACTTATTTACTGCTAGTTAAACAAGAGATGGGAGGTACAAGGGAGTTTTGCTAATGTTCATTAATCCAAGACTTTTCGATTGAGAGTCGAGTGCTCAGTCTTCAAACTTCAGGTCACCTGCTGAAAGCAGACACGAATACTAAAGAGGAATTGCACTGTAGGGCTTGATACGGCGTAAGCTGTCAGTGGCCCTATAAACCCCAACAACAATTGCACTGTAAAATGGTCTTTCCTGGATATGAATTTTGCTTTATAATACACAGAAGCTGAAGCTTGGCTAGGAATATTGTTGTCAGCCGGACTTTTATTATGGAGGTGGGAAGTACAGTGCCTCCACTATGAAATACAGTTGGGTACGTTGGGGTTTACTGGGGGCATGAGAAACTGACACAGACAGAGCAAGCTGTTCATAGCGGCGAAGATCCGCTTGATATAGATAAAAATAGAGATAAATCTTATCATAAAATCTTTTGCCCTAACACGTGTGTAATTCATTAATGTTGGCAGTAGGCCTAGTTGGTTAGTTAATTAATTTTAAAGCCTATCGACTACTTACGGGGTCATTAAGGCTGCATATCACCTGTTCACCACCAGTCTAGAATACTCTAATCCTAAAATATCCCTAAAATATGTCTCAGTGTATATACACTGAGACACATACACCTTTCAGTGTATATACACTGAGAGACATACACCTGTGATTATATATACCTTGTGTAATTCAGTTGGTCACAAAAGTATTTAATAAACTTAATTATGTTTATTAATTCACTGAATATCTGAAAATTATATAATGACTATTGATAATATTGAAAAGCTTAAAATTCAATTAAAACTTGGTTTAAAAATATTTTTATAGATAATTTAAAATTTACTCAATTCTCAGTTTTTGGCTAAAAATATCTATTTGGTTTCCTGTAATAATAATAATAATAATAATAATAATAATAATAATAATAATCACGATAATAATAATAATAATGATAACACTAATGATAATAATTATTATAATAATGATAATCATTATTATAATAATGATAATAATTATTATAATAATGATAATGATAATTATAATAAAAATAAATATTATTTATTATTAATAACAGAAACAATTACAGTCAAAAAAACAATATAATCAGGTACGTCAGCCACAAACAACAACATAACATAGTTAGTGAACTCATGAAACAGGAAGCACGTAAGCGAACCATTACCCAGGCGTCAAAAAAAAATGCATAACATACATTACTTTGTTTAGCTGACGTGAGCCACAACGTTGTTTATATTTGCCGGGGATGTAAAGATACTATATATTTTGTAACTATTACTATTAGTGCTACTACTACTACTGATGTTACTACTACTACTACTACTACTGCTATTACTACTACTACTGCAAAGAAAACAATTATAAACAGAAGATGTTGCCGTAGTATCACTGTAGATGCAATAGTGGTGTTATTAAAAGTATTACTAGTAATAATAGTTGTAATAGTCGAATTATTAGCAGCAGAAGTATTCTCACAAGTGACTACATTCATAAGTCATATAAATTAATTTCTTTCAAGTTCGGAAAATTCGTAAAGAAAAAATATCCAGCCCGATTTTTCGCCTGTCACCCAAAGAATGTAGAACCGTAGCTCTCAGTTTGGCTCTCTCAGTTTGGCTCTCCCAGCTTGGCTCTCCCAGCTTGGCTCTCTCAGCTTGGCTCTCAGCTGCCTCTACGATCACCACCAACAACCTTGTCCTGATCTCAACACTGACCTCTGAAGCACTCATTAAAGGAGGCGAGAGGAATTCCGAATCGCTCTCTCTCTCTCTCTCTCTCTCTCTCTCTCTCTCTCTCTCGTCCTTCAATTCCTGGGAACCTAAGTGCAAGGTGACTCTCGAAATCGTGCTAAGTAGATTTCAAACACACCACGGAACGGGTGAGATCTGAACCCCTGGAGTTTTTCAACTCACCTGGGGTTCAACCCACACCCGTTCCGTGATTTTGTTCTACGTTCGAGGTCTTCCTGCCTCGTCTTGAGTTGCGTTCTGTGTCTGCTTGTGTAAGACTTTCCCCTGTTCATCTTCCTCTTTTGAAGCAGATATGGTTATATATTTTTAATCTTAAATTTGAAAGGGTTGGATCGGGAAGCCAACGGAAGGCCTCGGTCAGATGACCAAAAACTCCAGCTGCGGGTCGTCACATGACTATAACCCAAAACCTTACCTAACCTAACCTTGCTCTTTTTCTTGGATTGCTATTAGAGATTACCTATTTTGCATTAGTTATTTAGGACGGCTATCTATTTTGGATAATCATTTGGGGGATTAACTATCTGGGATTTTCTATTTGGGATTAACTATCTGGGATTTCCTATTTTTGAATAACTATCTGGGATTTCCAATTTAGGATTAACTATCTGGGATTTCCTATTTGGGATTAACTATCTGGGATTTCCTATTTGGGATTACAGATTTGGGGTTACCTATTTGGTATTTTTTTTTAATTACCCATTTGGGATTTTTAAAATTACCTATTTGTGAGTTACCATTTGGAATTACGTATTTTAGGTTTACATATATATAATACTTTTTGTTTACCTATTTCTGATTATATATTTTCAATTGCCCATATGAAAACCTATTAGAAATTACCTATTAGTGATTACCTAGTTTGTAATACACTCTTAGTTATCATCTAGTTGCGAGTACTGGTTTGTGATGACCTGTTTGAGATTACCTGCTTGTGTATATCTGTTTTAGTTACACGATGATGACTGCCCGTCTTGTGGCATAATATGTCTTCTATCTGTCCTGGCTGAGCCTCGTTGGCGATCCTACAGACCTATTTAGTGTTGAGGATTTTGCTGTAATAGCAGATAAAGACAAAACACAAGGATTTACAAGGTTAGGTTAAGGTTCTTAACTTCATTTGCAAGCTAAGAGCTGTTACCTTCATCAGCTCATTTGAAAGCCTTTTTACTGTTATGAGACATACAAACAGGGAACAGGGTGAAGTTGGAGCCATCTCTGGGCCAGCGATTTCGTTTGGTCAACTTACTGTTTTATTTCATTGATATTATTATGCTGAACGAACGTGTTACAGACGCGAGCCATCTCTCTGTGTCTGTGTCTGTGTCTCTGTCTCTGTCTCTCTCTGTCTCTGTCTCTCTCTCTCTCTCTCTCTCTCTCTCTCTCTCTCTCTCTCTCTCTCTCTCTCTCTCTCTCTCTCTCTCTCTCAAATAATTTACATTATAATTTAATATTCATGTTTTTTCATTATCTTTATGAGAGTTATTAATACTGTTCTTATGCCAGGCCTGGCTATCTGTCCCTCAGCGCACTGTCTTATCTGTCCAGGTCGTTGCCAGCTTTATGACTGTGGCTGAGAAGCGGCCCACTTACAAACTCACATTTACACATGGGAGCGCATATTCACATGCATACGCACACTCTTACACATGAGTGTAAGAGTGTGTGTATGCATGTGAATATGCATGCTCTCATAAGCACGCACTCAAACACGTGTATACATATTCCCAGGCATGTATACTAACAGATATTCACACGCATACACTACACATTGCAGGTAACGATGAATAAGAAGCTTTAACGAAGAATGGTGAGTGTGGCAGCAAGCCTTCAAACGGACATAAACATAAATAACGCATTGCAAAAGTATTTGTTAGCCTTGCTCTGCATCATGTTGTGTGTGTGTGTATACATTGCAAAAATGTTGTAGTCTGTTTGTGTCTAGTGAATTCGCCTGTGAAACACTGTAGAAAGTCACACAAAGCAGGTCACAACTGCCTCCTGTGACTTCAGCAACCATCCCCATAACTGGTCTGTTGTGACTTCAACAGTCATCCACACACCTGGTTTGTGTGACTTCATTAACCATCCACATACCTGACTTGTGTGACATCAACAACCATCCACACACACCTGGTTTGTGTGGCATCAACAACCATCCACACACCTGGTTTGTGTGACATCAACAACCATCCACACACCTGGTTTGTGTGGCATCAACAACCATCCACACACCTGGTTAGTGTGGCATCAACAACCACCCACACACCTGGTTTGTGTGACATCAACAACCACCCACACACCTGGTTTATGTGACATCAACAACCACCCACACACCTGGTTTGTGTGACATCAACTACCATCCACACACCTGGTTAGTGTGGCATCAACAACCACCCACACAAACCTGGTTTGTGTGACATCAACAACCACCCACACACCTGGTTTATGTGACATCAACAACCACCCACACACCTGGTTTGTGTGACATCAACAACCACCCACACACCTGGTTTGTGTGACATCAACAACCACCCACACACCTGGTTTGTGTGACATCAACAACCACCCACACACCTGGTTTGTGTGACATCAACAACCACCCACACACCTGGTTTGTGTGACATCAACAACCACCCACACACCTGGTTTGTGTGACATCAACAACCACCCACACACCTGACTTATGTGGCATCAACAACCACCCACACACCTGGTTTGTGTGACATCAACAACCACCCACACACCTGGTTTGTGTGACATCAACAACCACGCACACACCTGGTTTGTGTGGCATCAACAACCACCCACACACCTGGTTTGTGTGACATCAACAACCACCCACACACCTGGTTTGTGTGACATCAACAACCACCCACACACCTGGTTTGTGTGACATCAACAACCACCCAGACACCTGGTTTGTGTGACATCAACAACCACCCACACACCTGGTTTGTGTGACATCAACAACCACAGACACACCTGACTTATGTGGCATCAACAACCACCCACACACCTGGTTTGTGTGACATCAACAACCACCCACACACCTGGTTTGTGTGACATCAACAACCACCCACACACCTGGTTTGTGTGGCATCAACAACCACCCACACACCTGGTTTGTGTGACATCAACAACCACCCACACACACCTGGTTTGTGTGGCATCAACAACCACCCACACACCTGACTTGTGTGGCATCAACAACCACCCACACACCTGGATGTGTGGCATCAACAACCATCAACAAAAATGCCTCCTGTTACACGCAGCTACCAGGGCATCCAGCGTCTGCTTCTAACTCCTCGTTGCCCCGCCTCTGCAAGTGCTATTTTTTCCTAACATAATATAATGGCTGAGGCTTCCAGCGAGAGGACTCAGACATTGTTTACCATGTGCAGTAAACTGACTTTCTTCTGCTTCCTGGAGAGACACCTGTGGGAGGAAGGAGACGAGAGTAAACTGCCGGAGACTTCCAAGAATCGTTCTTTCTTTAGTCACGCTAGAGAAAACAGGTCACTAATTGAACACAAATAACCCGCACATAGGAGAAGGAAACTTGCGACTAGTTAAAGGTACGAGTTGGACCGAAACGTCGTCATAGTTTCTATGTGCGGGTTATATTTTGTGTATTGTTTCAGTCAAGACATTGTGCCATTATATTCTCGTCACTAATTGTATTATATCACTGCATAATATCCTGTATATTATGTGAGTGTATGATATCCTGTACATTCTATTTACCTTATTTCGCCCACATGTCTCGTCACTCTTCTGAAACTCTGTGAATAATGCCGTCGTGAGGGTAGAGGGCTCTTGATCCACTGAAATCACAATAGTCGACTAACACACAGGTACCCGTGTGACTAACACTCAGGTACCCGTGTGACTAACACACAGGTACCCGTTTATTTCTCGGTGATTTCGGACAGTAGGAGATCCGCTTGTACCTCTCTTCCGGTCTGGTGATCAAACTCGTCCTCTCGATTGTGAGTCAGATGCTCCACTGCTGTACAACAGACTCTTCTCATTTCTTCGCTTGTTATTCCTACGTTTTCGGCTTCCTGCCATTACATCTCGTTTAAACTCCTGTACTAACTTTTACGGTCTTTTCCTTGAATTTTCAAGTATCAAGGTGCCATTTGCACTTGCGACTGTTTCTACTAGAACATCAAATTAGTTATATTTTAGGACTGAACATCTTCTAAGCGCTCTAACATTAACTTATGTGTCACAACCATTAACTTACGCGTCACAGCAGTGGCGATATCATCCTTCTCTAGGCCTCGTTCTTGCTGGAAAGCTTTTCAATTACACTCCCTCACCTGTGCCTCACTGCCCTTGCAAAACCTCTCAAAGCAATCCTCAAAGTAAGACCTGTTCAAAACATTTATAGCATCGCCTCCTGTATCCACTACTATACACTTTTCCACATCCATTGGATCATAACATGGCTCTGTTTCACTTACAAGGTATTGTGGCTTTCTATTTACCATTCCACTATCGAAATATTTATCCTAATTATTCTTAAATGAAAACATTTGATCCAGAAATACCTGCTTTCTAAATCTGGTTTTACTTCTGGGATAATTTTTTTTCCCTATTACTCTAGTAAAATTCTATTATAAACTTAAACTTCTTTTCCAATAATTCTTAATTCCTGTTCTACATTCCCTCGTACAAAAACAAGTATGATCCTGACCATTGCTTGAGCAACTTCCCTTCTTTCATACTTTAAACAAACACATCAACTATTCTGAAACTTGGTCGCCACCTACTTTAATTTTATCAGTATTAATCCACTCCACCTCTGCTACTTTAGCAACTTTCAACTTTCCCAAGTGTTTCCTTCGGCTGTCTTATGCTTCCGCCTCTTCATTCTATTAAGTTTCTCTTTCTTCTTCGTTGCTAGTATGGCATTTCGGCCTATAATCTACATTCTGCATAATGCACAGCTAACACTGAAAAGTTTTAAGTATATTTAGTAGCCGTACCACCTTGTTCAGCTCCTCTGCAGTTCCTCTCATAAGAAACTCATTTCATCTCTTGACTCTCGTATTTTATCTACAAACGTTTAACGCGGTGCAAGGAATGCAATAATAACAATAAATTTCTCCAAAACAGATTGGAATTTCTTACTCTCGTGAGAGTAACACTGAGGTGGAGAAGAGTACATGTAACAGAAGCAGTTCGTGGGCCTTACAGTAACACTATGAGGCGGAGAAGAGCTAATGTAACAGAAGCAGTTCGTGGGCCTTACAGTAACACTATGATGTGGAAACGAACACATGTAACAGAAGCAGTTCGTGGGCCTTACAGTAACACTATGAGGTGGAAAAGAACACATGTAACAGAAGCAGTTCGTGGGCCTTACATTTATTTTCTCCTGTATCTTTAAGAGGTTTTATAATTACGAATAAAAATCTTATTGCAATGCCTCAACAATTCCGTAATTTTCTCTTCTGCAGTTTTGACCAGCCGTTTAGCCTCGTCTCTTTTCATATAGTCTGCCTTACGATATAATTACATTGAAAATCTTTCATAAACAAACTTAATTTTAAATTTTTACCACTAATCATTCCTCCATTCATCTGGCTACCTTCATGCACCTCCACTCGTACGCTTTCAAACCTCTCTCTTCCTCGGGGTCACTGTTTGTATGTGTGTGTATATGTGTGTGTGTATGTGTGTGTGTATGTACTCACCTAGTTGTACTCACCTAGTTGTGGTTGCAGGGGTCGAGTCATAGCTCCTGGCCCCGCCTCTTCACTGGCCGCTATTGGGTCTCTCTCCCTTCGCCATGAGCCTTATCATACCTCTTCTTAAAGCTATGCATGGATCCTGCCTCCACTACATCGCTTCCAAAGCTATTCCACTTCCTGACCACTCTGTGACTGAAGAAATACTTCCTAACATCCCCGTGATTCATCTGAGTCTTCAACTTCCAGCTCTGCCCCCTTGTTGCTGTGTCCCATCTCTGGAACATTTTCTGTCCACCTTGTCAATTCCTCTCAGTATTTTATATGTCGTTATCATGTCCCCCCCTTTCTCTCCTGTCCTCCAGTGTCGTCAGGTCGATTTCCCTTAATCTCTCCTCGTAGGACATACCCCTTAGCTCCGGGACTAGTCGTGTTGCAAACCTTTGCACTTTCTCTGTTTTTTTATGTGCTTGGCTAGGTGTGGGTTCCAAACTGGTGCTGCGTACTCCAGTATGGGCCTAACGTACACAGTGTACAGGGTTCTGAACGATTCTTTATTAAAATGTCGAAATGCTGTTCTTAGGTTTGCTAGGCGCCCGTATGCTGCAGCCGTTATTTGGTTGATGTGCGCCTCAGGAGATGTGTCTGGTGTTATACTTACCCCAAGATCTTTTTCCTTGGGTGAGGTTTGTAGTCTCTGGCCACCTAGACTGTACTCCGTCTGCGGTCTTCTTTGCCCTTCCCCAAACTTCATGACTTTGCACTTGGTGGGGTTGAACTCCAGGAGCCAATTCCTGGACCAGGCCTGCAGCCTGTCCAGATCCCTTTGTAGTTCTGCCTGGTCCTCGTCCTCGTGTGTGTGTGCGTGTGCGTGTGTACGCGTGTGTGTGCGTGTGCCAGTAAAGCAATAAGAAGGATATTAAACGACATCGGACCATCGGTTTCAAAGGAGGTCATTCGTTCAGTCGAAGACTTACTGTGGCGCAAACAATGTAACTCGAACATTAAAAAAAAAAAAAGACATTTGTCTAATATGCTATTGAATTTATTGTCAGAATTACTCTCTTGTTACTTCTTCCCGTGATCCGTTTTCATAAATCTACCACCTGATTTGCGAGAAAACAATTCCTCTCTTAGGGTATATATGTTTATCAACGACACTGCATTCATAAATCCGCGCAGGCAGGCAGACACACTTATAAGCAGGCAGACACACTTATAAGCAGGCAGACACACTTATAAGCAGGCAGACACACTTATAAGCAGGCAGACACACTTATAAGCAGGCAGAACACTTATGCAAAACACTTATAAGCAGGCAGACACACTTATAAGCAGGCAGACACACTTATAAGCAGGCAGACACACTTATAAGCAGGCAGACACACTTATAAGCGGCAGACACACTTATAAGCAGGCAGACACACTTATAAGCAGGCAGACACACTTATAAGCAGGCAGACACACTTATAAGCAGGCAGACACACTTATAAGCAGGCAGACACACTTATAAGCAGGCAGACACACTTATAAGCAGGCAGACACACTTATAAGCAGGCAGACACACTTATAAGCAGGGATTATAGCAGAAAAAGAGCAGACTTAAGCAGGACAATAGGCAGATATAAAGGCAGACTATAAGCGGAAAAGACCTCGGTAAAACCGACAAGATAGAGGGGAGCAGAAAGATACTTTAGACCCGACAGAAAGAGGAGCAGAAAGATAAGGTAGATTCACAGAAAGATAACCAGAAAGATAATAAACACGAAGCTGATAGACTGGAAAGTGGCAGTTATTTAACATAAGCCACTTACAAGAGTCTATATAAACCATTCACACTGGTCTACATAAACCGCTCACACGTGTCTACATAAACCACTCACGGGTCTACATAAACCACTCACTGGTCTATATAAACCACTCTCGGCCTTTATAGACAGAGTGTCGGCACTTGGAAAGTCACTCAGGGGATAAACTAGAAGTAAACAGGATAGAGACTACAAACATCAGTATCCAGAAAATGGTCATCTAGAGGAGGGAATAGAAGCAAGCAACATCTAGAAACCTCTCACTTTGGTCATCTAGAGGACTAAACAGAAGCAACATGTACAAATCTCTCACTTTGGTCAGGAAGACATAACTAACAGGAAGCAGCATTTAGGAGCTAGTCACTCGGGAGGGAAAAAGCGAGAAGCAAACGATAAGTTGTCATTACTAACACACCCGCTTCAAGATTTAGAGCAGTCAGCCGGAAAGACCACTTCGGTCGAGCGATCCTCACCCGAGTGTAAAATTATATCCTCTTTACGGATGCCTTTCTGTCTGGCCGTGGAGGTTCACGCTTTTGATTTGTTTTAAGTATTGTGAAAGTTTAAATAAGAAAGGCACAGTAATTTCTATGTGTAATTTTTTATTTGTAGAGCCAAGCTCATGTTGTCCCATCTTCAGTATATTTTTTTCTTATATCTCATGGACTGTGTCCCACGAAGGTTAGGAGACCCAAAGAAGGAAACACCTTTAGCATTGTTGATTTATTTTCAGTCTTATCAAAGGTGTGCAGACAGTGCAATTTAAGTGACTCTATCAACTGTAACCTCGCCACACATGCTTCACTATTACGCCCCTTGTTTGTTAACCCCCAAACTGGGACGATATATATACATGAGTTGATTTGGCTTAAGGAGTATCTTCATTAATAGCTAAAATGAAGTTACTCAGCTTTATAATATTATTTGGCCATAAATTAACCCAACCTCCCATTCAGTCAGAGTTGATGTCTGTCAAGGAAGCCTTACCTGAATCAGTTCATTCCCACCTCTGGTCGAGGGAGTGTCTCGTACATTGGAACTTGGTATTAGACTCCGATTGAAGGTACTGAGAGACAAAGAACAGATACCGCTGGGACTGAGAAGCAGCTGAAGAGTTCGCTGCATTTGAAAAGCTATGAGAATAGTGAATAGATCTAACCGTTAAATGTGCAGTTGAAACTAACGGGAAAAGAGAATAGTTGGAGTTTTCTCTAAGAACTCTTATATGTTTTAGGGTTGTGTTAAATTAATTTGGTTTATGTTAAGAGGAGAGGAGTTGATACTCTCCTATAATATTAAGCTAGAGGCAGCTAGCGGATTTGAAGTGATGTTTCTTTCCAGTTATTGTTACTGAGTCTGGAAGAGTGTTAACATTGTGTCGAATGTAGTTAGTGAACTTGAACCAACTGGTGTTCTATTTGATTATCATCTAAGAATAACTGCTTTCACTCGTATTAGCTACTATATGAGTTTCTTGTTTTAATGGTTAATTTATTAAGGAAATGATGGAAACATTATGTGGCTATTAAGAAACTTAATAAAACCAGCAGAAACTATAGATTCCTTTACCCCAATAAGTGATTCTAATAATTGATACCTTCAAGACAAGATAAACCTGTTCTTTTTCTGTGTTTGTTACGTGAGGCACTATAACAAGGTGACCCCGAGCCTTGTATTGCAATTTAAATGACTATCAACTGCAGCCTCGCCACACATGCTTCACATTGGTCACTCTTTGGAAAAAAAAAGATTTCTGCAACATTTTTGTCTCCGGTTACAATCTTGGCTTCTTGTTCATCGTAACTAGTTGTGGTTGCAGGGTTTAGATTCACAGCTCGTGTGTGTGTGTGTGTGTGTGTGCATATATGTGTGTGTGTGTGTGTGTGTGTGTGTGTGTGCATATGTGTGTGTGTGTGTGTGTGTGTGCATATGTGTGTGTGTGCATATGTGTGTGTTTATAAAGAAATACGAAGGAATACCAACGGATCAGAGGGTCCAAATGAGGCCATTTGTTTAGTGGAAGACTCGCGACAGGGCAAAACAGTGTAATTCGCGGATTTGTCCAAGAGTATTTTGTCTAGCTTACTACCGAACGAGTTTTCAATATTAGTCACTTGGTCTAGCTGATATTGCCTCTATGTAAAATAAAAAATTCTTAGGATTTAAATACACAAATACACACACACACACAAATTTATATATATATATATATATATATATATATATTATAAAAAAATTTTTATACCCATGAAATCGTAATGACACGATTGCCAACAAACAATACAGCGGGTTCGAACCCCACCGTGGTATGGTTTATATATATATATATATATATATATATATATATATATATATATATATATATATATATATATATATATATATATATATATATATATATATATATATATATATATATATATATTTATATATATATATATATAGGTGTTGCCCATGAGTCTTATTCATCAGTTTCAGATCAGCCAAGCTGTGGTACATACGTTGGATTGCAGGATACAGTTACCATCATTCTGATTGATCATTGAATTAGCCAGGAGGCCTAGTCTGGGACCAAGCTGCAAGGGCAATGACCCCCCAGGATGACACACATGCCCGACTGCAACACTTGTTTTCTTGTCAACTTTTGTAGAAACGTGGTCAGTTTGTTTTTCTTAGCCACCCCTGAACTTTCATTTGGTCGCCGACCATGGCGAGAATCATTGTTTCATTATTTTTGGGTGTGGAGCGTTAATGTTTGATCCTACGTCCGCTAATAGCAAGAGAGAGAGATGCGCTACCTACCTTTTCTCGTCTAGATGTCCACCACAGTGAGGAGCTCTTCAGAAAACCTCTTGCTGGGGATGTGACAACACCAGGATGCCTAAGAACACACGTGAAAGTGGGGTAGGTATAACTGTTGTAGAAACTACGTAGACGCAGTGCAGGTGTGGAACCCTCACCTAATCAACTCGAAAAAATCTAAAGTACATCCAGACTGGTGCCTGGATTTAGGGGAATGTAAACCCAGGGTAAGTTGTAATGAAAGACTTTTACAAGTTCCGGTATCAAATGATACCGGAACTTTAGGTAGAGATACGACAGGGCAATATTATCCCTCAAAGTCGAAATTTAAAAAAAGGAAACATGAGCTAGAGCTTTGCTTCCCTTCCTTGGATATTCAAAACGGAATTACAAATAATTTATTACAAAGATCTTATACAGGACTGCTAGAGATTAATCTCGATCGGTTGAATACAGTGTGTACCACAAGAATATGTATTTGTAAACAATAGATAAAGATGAACACATTCTTCCGTCACTCATCTTCTTCCCTCCCTCCTTTTCCAACTCCTTCATTCGCTACTCCTTTCCCGCTTTCTTTTCTCCCCTTTCTTCCATCCCTCTCCTCCATTATATCGTCCTCGTCTTCTGCAGATGTGACAGTCTGTGGAGCCTCTCTCTCTTTATTACCAACTTTCCACTCCCAATAAAGGGCGATCAAAGGCTAACTTTTCGTTAATATAGACACATTACGAGAATCTTTTCTTCACTTAAATACCTTACCACCCTTCAAGTGGGGTGGCTTTTTGCTGGTAAAGAACTCTTGATGCAAGGACTTGAAGCTACTCTTTCACGAACTTCAATTGCAAGCCTGCAGTACCGGGTTGTACAATAAGTAAATACAAGTAACTGCTTCAAACAGGGAGAAAGTTAGACTCAGAAAAAAACTTACGTGATCACTATGTATTTTTCCTTTGCCAAATTGCTTTGTGCACTATTCTGAAATTTAAGAGGACTGTCAACACAAGCCAACTTAATAAAGAACAGTGAAAACTATCACAAAGAACCAGAGGTCACAGGGAGATATGTTCCAGCTGACGGACTGAGAGAGTCTGTCTGGATGAAACGATTACCTTAGACAAAGTAATCAAACTATCACCTCCTTCCCTTCCACCTCAAATAGCCCTCCGACAAGGAAGACTGCCCCAGCACACCTAACAGTCACCAGACGATCTGGGGTTGTATACCACCACTAGATAGGTTTACTTACCGTGCTTACAGATGACAAAGATGACTACAAGAATGGTTGTTGGTCTCGAGTGATCTGAATCAATACATATGTATACAGAAACATACATTTCTCTTATTAGGATGAATCCTGGCTGTCTCCTATTGCCCAGGCTATATAATAATAATAATAATAATAAAATTAATACTACTAATAATAATAAAGATTTAACTTCTTGATATAGGTAGCGTCCTTTAAGGGTGGTGCATTGATATTAAGAGATCTTTATCTAAAGAATAGCAGCTACCCTCTTCTTACAATAATCATTATAACCGCCTTACGGGCTTAGCGCTTCCCAACGAATATAACGGCAGTACCAATAATAGATTATTTTATAGAGATAATTTCACTTTATAGAAATTATTTTAACAGGGAAGATCTGAGACAACGTCCCGGCCCCAGATAATCTCTCTCTTAGGGTTGTTGGTGCTGGCGGCAGGCAGCCGGATGCAGGCTGTCTGCCGTTCCCTTCAAACCAGTTGGAGTCTTTCGACAATTTTCTCCATATGCATTTCGCCCATTAATGAACCGTGAGTCACAGTCGTACAGAAGTGAACGTTTTTTGGCTGCTCTTGAACCCCTCGCTGCCAGACGTATCGTATTAGTTGCGTTTTAAATGCACGTGTTTGCTATTAAAGATAACTGTGTTAAAAAGAGATTGTGTAATTTAAGCTAACCTAAGATAACCTAACCTAACCTAACTTTAGCTAACCTAAACTAACTTAACCCAACCTAAGCTAACCTAACCTAACCTAAGCTAACCTATTTCATAACAGAAATGATTGATCTCTCTGGGTTTATCACATCACTGGGTTTGTAGACTTGGCTTTATAGCTGTGGTTTATAACTTCTGGTTTATCAATCTTGGGATATTGTTTTATATTTATTTTTTGTCTACGTTTTATTTGTGGTTTATCTCATATAATTAATTTTTATTTATCTCTCTGGGTTTAACTCTATTATTTTTTCACTTTTGGTTTAGCACTTTCAGTTTATTGCTTTGAGTTTATTATTTCACTCCTGGTTTATCACTTTGAGTCTGGGTTTTACTCAATTTTTTTTTTTTCAATTTTGGTTTATCGTTTTTAGTTTATTACTCTGGGTTTATTATTTCATTCCTGGTTTATCTCTCTGGGTTTAATTTTATGGCATTATCACACATGGTTTATTATTATGGATTTAACTTTACGGCACATCATTATTGTTTTGTCATCCCGATCTTAACTCTGTTGATTTATTACTCCTGGTTTAACAATATGGGTTTACCTTTAATGGTTTATTAGTACTGTTTTTTACATTTGGTTTATTTCTCTGGGTTATCGTTCCTGGTATATATTTCTCTGGGTTTATATTTCCTAGTTAATCACTCTTAGGTTATCTTTCTGGGTTTATAACTCCTGGTTTATCTCTCATTATCACTCTGTAATTGTCTCTCGTGGTTTATCACTCTTGGCTATCTCTCGGGGTCATCTCTCTTGGTTAATTGTTCTTGTTTCTTTGGGTTTATCATGCCTGGTTTATCACCTGGTTTATCTCTGTGGGTTTATCACTTTTTTCCCAATTCTCTAGGTTTATTATACTTGGTTTACCACCCTGGGTTTAGCTCTGTGGTTTCATCACGTTTTCCTTATTTTTTTGAGTTCATCAGCCTTTTCTTATCTTTCAGGGTTTATCGCTCTTGGTTTATCCCTCTGTGTTTACCTTATGGGTTTGTAACTATTTACCTAATTCTCTGGGATTAAGACACTTGGTTTACCACCATAGATTAATCTCTGTGGTTTTATCACCTTTTTCCTGATCTTTCTGGGTTCATTTGCCTTTTCTTATCTTTCTGGGTTTATCGCTCTTGGTTTAACCCTCTGGGTTTATTAGCAGTGTATCAAGAGTCGCACACGGGAGGAAAATGAAATGAATTCTGGCACGCTGAATGCTCCCTTGATGAACTTGAGAATGCAGGATCAAAACTTCTCCTGAAATAAGTGTCAAAAATATGATTTCGTCAGCGAACCAATAGGAAAAAATGTATTTAAGTTGGACGAAGTTACAAGAGAAGAGAGTGTATTTTTTTGTACGTCTCAGACGAATGTGGTACGTTATCCGGATGTAATTTTACAAGAGAAGAGAGACCGCTTTTGTAAACGAAAACACGAACTCGACATTCGTAAAAATTCGTTCACTTCAGGTTGAAACGAATCGGCGAACTTTTGCGTGGCAAACGCACTTGACATATCGCAAGGATTTCCTTCGAATAAAAACTCAATCGCAAAGTTAAACAAGGATTTTCATCGTCGACTAAGATTGTGGCAGAGAGAGAGAGAGGAAACACAAGAGGAGCAACACAAGTGTTGAACTAAAATCACATCAAAAGGACTTTCTCAAAAGTGTTTCTCTGTCTGAGGGAGCTTGTGTGTGTGTGTGTACTCACCTATTTGCACTCATCTATTTGTGGTTGAAGGGGTCGATTCATAGCTCCTGGACCCGCCTCTTTTCTGATCGCTATTAGGTCCTCTTTCTCCTACTCCATGAGCTTTATCAAACTTCGTCTTAAAACTATGTATGGTTCCTGCCTCCACTACGTCACTTGCCAGACTATTCCACTTCCTGACAACTCTATGACTAAAGAAATACTTCCTAACATCCTTATGACTCATCTGAGTTTTCAACTTCCAATTGTGACGACTTGTTTCTGTGTCCCATCTCTGGAACATCTTGTCTTTGTCCACTTATCTAATTGTGGTTGCAGGGGTCGAGTCATAGCTTTTGGCCCCGTCTCTTCACTGGTCGCTACTAGGTCTACTCTCTTCCTGCTTCATGAGCTTTATCGTACCTCTTCTAAAAGCTATGTATAGATCCCGCCTCCACTACATCACTTCCAGTCTGTTTCACTTCCTGACAACTCTATGACTGAAAAAATGCTTCCTAACATCCCTGTGACTCCTTTGAGTTTTCAGCTTCCAGGTGTGACCCCTTGTTGCTGTGTCACATCTCTGAAACATTCTGTTCCTCTCGACTCTATTATTCCTCTCAGTATTTTATATGTCGCTATCATATCCCCG
This sequence comes from Cherax destructor, assembly GCA_009830355.1. NCBI lineage: Eukaryota > Metazoa > Arthropoda > Malacostraca > Decapoda > Parastacidae > Cherax > Cherax destructor. The sequence continues at coordinate 64,857 of WNWK01004798.1, forward strand.
CCATCCTTCCTGTTCTCCAGTGTTGTCAGGTTGAGTTCCCTTAACCTCTCCTCGTAGGACAAACCCCTCAGCTCCGGAACTAGTCTTGTTGCAAACCTTTGAACTTTCTCTATTTTTTGACATGCTTGGCCAGGTGTGGGTTCCATACTGGAGTTGGATACTCCAGTATGGACCTGACGTACACGGTGTACAGTGTCATGATGGACTCCTTACTTAGATGTCGAAAGGCTGTTCTCAGGTTTGCCAGGCGCCCATATGCTGCAGCAGTTATTTCTTTGATGTGCGCCTCAGGAGATGTGCTCGGCATGATGCTCACCCCAAGATCCTTTTCCTTGAGTGAGTTTTGCAGTCTATGACCTCTTAGGTTGTACTCTGACTGCAGTCTTTTTTGTCCTTCCCCAAGGTTCACAACTTTGCACTTGCTGGGGTTAAACTCCAGGAGCCATTCTTCGGACCAGGCTTGCAGCCTGCCCAGATCCCCTAGTAGGCTTACCTGATCTTCTTCCGTTTCTGTTCTCCTCATTAGTTTCACATCATCTGCAAACAGGGACACGTCTGATTCTATCCCTTACGTCATGTCATTGACATATACAAGAAAGGGCCCCATTCGACACATGCGACACATGCACCCACTATGACACCCCGTCTCGTACCAGTACAAGTTGTTTCCTTCTTGTTTGGTATTCCCTGATCCATTGCTTTTCAACCAGTTTCTTGTGTGATACTGTGTCGAAAGCCTTCTTACAGTCCAAGAAGATGCAGTCCACCCATCCCTCTCTCTCCTATCTTCTGTTACCTTGTCATAGAACTCCAATAGGTTTGTGATGCAGGATTTCCCTTCCCTGAAGCCGTGTTGGTTGTTATGTATTAGTTCATTCCTTTCTAGGTGCTCTACCACTCTTTTCCTGATAATCTTGTCCATAAATTTACATACATGTCAACGACACTGGTCTGTAGTTTAGTGCAGCCTGTCTGTCTCCTTTCTTAAAAATCGGGACTACATTTGCTGTCTTCCACACCTCAGGCAATTGCCCTGTTTCGATAGATTTACTGAAGATTATTGTTAGAGGCACACACAGTGGATCTGCTTCCTCTCTCAGGAGCCAAGGAGAGATATTATTTGGGTTCATCGCCTTCATGGTATATAGTTCCCCTAGCAATTTCTTCACCTCCTCGATTGTGTGCAGTGTGTCCAACACTTGATGGTGCACCCTCCCACCTCGGTTGGCTGGAAGCCTCTCTGTTTCCACTGTGAATACGTCCTTGAATCGCAAGCTTAGCTCTTCACATATTTCCTGGTCGTTCCCTGTGAGCTACCCTCCTTCCTTCCTCAGCCTAATTACCTGGTACTTTACTTGTTTTCCCTCCTGATGTGGCTGTATAACAACTTTGGGTCAGATTTGGCTTTTGATGCTGTCATTCTCGTACTGATACTGAGCTTCTCTCCTTATCCATGCATATTCATTTCTGGCTCTTTAGCTGAACTCCTTGTTTTCCTGGGTTCATTGTCTTTTATACTTTTTTCCATACTCTAGCACACTTGGCTTTGGCCTCTCCACACCTGGTAAACCATGGGCTCACTTTGGTCTTCCTATTGTTTTTGTTGCCCCTTGGTATGAACTTCTCCACTGCTCCCAGCACTCTATGATTACGTGTTCATCATTTCGTTTACTGTCTCCTAGTTCGCTTACCCAGTGCACCTCATGTAGGAATTGCCTCATACTTGTGTAGTAACCATTTTGGAAGTTTAGCTTCTCCCATCCTTCTCATGCTGCTTCACTCACCATTGTTAACTCTGATATATATTCGAAACTCAAGACCACGTGATCACTAGCGACTAAGGGCCTTTCATGTGTGATATTCTTTATCTGAACTGCTCAAGGTGAATATGAGGTCCAGCAGTTCATCGTCTCCTCTCTGGCTGTGTCCATAACATACTGGTACATGAAGTTTTCCAGTACCGACTCTAGCATCTTGGCTCTCCACGTCTCTGGTCCCCGTGTGGATCCAAATTCTCCCAGTCAATCTTCTTATGGTTTAAATCCCCCACGATGAGTATCTTTACCCTTCTCATGTGGGCCCTTCTGGCAACCTCGGCTCGTGTGTCCACCATTACTCTATTGCTCTCATTGTATTCCTATCTTTGCCTCCTGCTGTTTGGTGGCAGGTTTTATATCATAACTATCATCACTTTTGGTCCCCTAGTATGAAGTGTTCCTACTATGTAGTCATCCACTACTCCTCTGACTAGTCCTCCCATCTCTTCAAAAGTCCATTGCTTTTGATGAGCAGTGCAACTCCTCCTCCCCCTCTGCTCCCCCTGTCTTTCGTATAGATCGATTACTAGAAGGGAAGATCGCGTCTGTTATCACTGTTTCTGTGATTGCTATGATGCCCGGGGATGCCTCAGTGATTATTTCCTGCCACTCCTCACTCTTATAATTCCATCTGCGTTAGTGTACCATACATTCAGCTTCCTTTGTGTGTGTGTGTGTGGCCTGTCTATTTTTTTGTATGTCTTTCAGTTGTTTTTTATGTTTGTGTAGTTGTGTCTGTTGGTTGCGGTCAGGCTGTGTGGCTGTGTTTTTGTGTAACTGTGTGTGTGTGTGTGTGTGTGTGTGTGTGTGTGTGTGTGTGTGTGTGTGTGTGTGACTTGCTGTATATGTGTGTGTTGTGTCATCTCTCGCATAGCTACCAGAGTAGTTTGAATGACCCACATGGGTTTAGGGATTTATAATATTATCATTATAATTATTATTATTATTATTATTTTTCTGACATTTTCACATTCTAAGGAGACCTTAATAATAATAATAATAATAATAATAATAATAATAATAATAATAATAATAATAATAATAATAATAATAATAATAATAATAATAATAATAATAATAATAATAAATAAAAATAATAATAATAAATAAAAATAATAATAATAATATCTCCTTTTACTCTCTCCTTCAAGACGTTTCTTCTCTGTCTATCCATTTTCATCGGTTGCTATATATGGTTTTATTCGCTCAGTCATATCTACGTGTTGACAAATGCGACACAAAGAGCAACTCGTTCTTAAGATATATTAGGACTTCAGGAGCAATAATAACATATCTTACCAGTATAGAAGCTGTCACAGCACTGAGTGATGGTGGTGGGGAGTGAGGGGGCCCGGCATACTGGCAGTGTGGTGACGCTATTGATGGTGGTGGGGAGAGAGGTGGGCGACATACTGGCAGTGTGGTGACGCTATTGATGGTGGTGGGGAGTGAGGGGGCCCGGCAGACTGGCAGTGTGGTGACGCTAATGATGGTGGTGGGGAAGAGAGGTGGGCTGGCAGTTTGTGTTGCTAGAGTAGCAACACATTTATGTCTGGCTCTAGAAAAGCTTTTAAGGTTATCTGAAAGTATCACATGATTTACAAATATGTATAGTGAGAATACGTACAATGAGAATATGTATAATGAGACTCACGAAATCGTAATGACACGATTAAACAAACATCGGTGGGGTTCGAACGCGTCGAGAGTCTCAAAACTTAGACCGTCGCTAAGCATAGCCAGCTAGCTTCAATAAGATTCATCAACTAGGTATATTTCTACACCATAGGAAGGTTAGCATAGGCACCACTGTGTCCACAAATGCAAGTTTTTACAGACAATCTCCCGCTAGCATGGCCGTGACGAACTCTAGCTCAAGTCCCCTCAAAGCCGTCCACATGACTATGGTGTAGAAATATACCTAGTTGGATGAATCTTATTGAAGCTAGCTGGCCTAGTGGCTTACGCGACGGTCTAGAGTTTTGAGACTCTCTGACCGCGGGTTCGAACCCCACCCGTGGTATGGTATGTATAATGAGAAGATGTATAGTGACGAATATCTACAATGAGAATATATATATATATATATGATGAATATGTATAGTGAGAAAAGTTTATAATCGACTGACGAAGGATAAATACTTTTTTCCAGATATTAGCGATAGCAGATGTTATTGCACTACGCTAGGATTTTAACATGTTTTTAAATATGTCAATAGAATGTCATTCCTTGTTCTTACAATCAAATGTAATGAAAAAATTGTACGTTTAGGATATTTTTTTTTTAAGAATGCAATATTAGACGTTATGTATAGGATTTCAACCCGGCGATGCCGACATAAAATATTATCAAAAGTGTCTTGGATTGAAACCTAATCTAAGATAAATTTTTAGGACTCTAGTCCTGGCTGTTACAACCAATTCTAATGCGAAGTTTAGTTTAAAAAAAAATAAACACATATTGTTTATTTTTGCTTATATTGTATCGTAATTTCAACGCACCGGCTGCGGTAGAAGTTATTGCGGATATAGATTTTACACAGGTATTTCTGACGTTGTTGTACCGCTTACCCGCTCTATGATTCAACGCCGCTCAATGACGCAACACAAATCGAAAAAAGTGTGTAAAAAATGCTCCGCCCTAAATCCTTCATATTTGCTTCCCTTCCAGGGAGAGCCTTTGGTGCTGATAAACGAGCTTCGTCGCCAGGAATCTGAGCCACCAGACTCTTCCTCGGATCAAACTAGATTGCCTTCCATTCCCAAGGCGGTGCATGAGCCTTCCCCATGAACGTAATATTGTAAAACTAATAAAAATAACAACTCATATTTCGTCTTGAGGAGAAGGAGAGGTGGAGTTCCGAAGTTGCGAAGCAGCTGGAAAAGAATGTTGAGAAAGGTGCAACTTGCAGCGGAAGAAACTGACCGGGAAACAACAAGAAACTGACTGTGAACCCACAAAGAGGCCGACAAAGGTGTCCCGAATGGAAGAGGAAGTTTGGTGGCGGCGCCGGAAGAATTTCTTAGTTTTGAGTCAGCTTGAGAGTGAGTGTTGAGGTGATGGAGGGAAGAGGAGTGTGGCGAAGAAAGATGGGGTGTAGGGCAGGATGGAGGAGGTGAAGGGATGGAGGACGGTAAAGAGAGAGGGATGACAGAAAAGTGAGGGGAAGAGGGGAGACGGAGAGGCTAAAGATGACGTGCTGGGGAGGGGTTAAAATGATGTGAGGAGAGAGCAAAAATGATAAAAGGGAAAAGATGTGAAGAGGAAGCTAGAGTGAAGAGAAGAAGATGGCAGATAAGAAAGATGTGGCGAAGGAAAAGAGAGGAGAACCAGTTGGATCTGATGAGGTAGGAACAAATAATTGAATCAAGAGAAGTAAGAAAGTTTGGCTTCAGGGAAACTCCTAAAAGTAGGATTTAGTGCGTTAGCAAAATATTTCGTTCATTGATGCGGACGCTAAAAGAAGCCAGTGATGCAACAAACACAGGAAAGGAATGAATATATTAAACCCCAAACAACTGCTAATAATTAACAAGCAGATATTGTATGTAGACTGAGTGGTTAATTACGTTTAGATCCTGTCGACTTTACGAGAGTCATTATGGCAGCAGATAACCTGTAAAGCAGAATAATGGACTCTTTCGTCCCTAATATCAGGATTAAATGAAACTCTAAGCGTATCCATACTGATATAGTAACCTTTCCAAATGTGTAAGCATTGCTCCTATCAGTGTATATAAATCAGAAGTGATAAACTCCTCGGAATATAAATAAAGTGTTTTATGAAAATGTGTTAGGCAAGAATTTAATGAGGCTAGAGAGTCAATGGGTTATTAAATTATTAACGTTACTATAACCAAGTAAATCGCTAAATATTAAAAAAAAAGCAATGTGAAACCTGAGCATAGGCAGAGAAAGACTGTGGTCGTGGCAGACAATAAACAAAGATATGAAAGATACTCTGTGTGTGTATGTGTGTGTGTATATATATATATATATATATATATATATATATATATATATATATATATATATATATATATATATATATATATATATATATATATATATATATATATATATATATATATAAGAGAGAGAGAGGAGGAGAGAGAGAGAGAGAGAGAGAGAGAGAGAGAGAGAGAGAGAGAGAGAGAGAGAGAGAGAGAGAGAGAGAGAGAGAGAGAGAGAGAAAGAGAGGCAGAGACAGAGAGCTCAGGTTTCACAGTGATTTTTTTTTTATCATACGCAGTATAATGTTGCAAGTGATCTTTAACCTGTATCATGAACCTTACCTAACCTAAACATAGCCTGAACGCAGGTCAGCAATTTCAAGGCCTGTTGTATTAAGCCGTAACTTAAGTCTCACGACGAGGATCAACGCACGTCACAAAGCCTGTACTATGTGACTGTGCTGCTAAATATATTGATTTATTTACAGGGAGGATACTAGCGCCAGTGTGTGAAAATACAAGCACGTTAATACAATAGTAAAGAAAGACACAATGCAGAAATGAACGAGAGAGCGAAAGGTTTGCCAAGTAATAACTTCTGCAACTTATCTCCCCTTCACATGCACATGGCGCTTCGATTGCAGTGACGAGTGCAATGAGGACACCAAACGCAGTGACAGTTCTATTACACACCAACTGTGCTCCGAGTGATTTATTTTACGGTGTCAAGCGTTTTGTCGCTCAAGCAATAAAGCTGTCACTGTGTGTTTTATTAGCTCGCTTGCCTGAGCCTACTTCCTCTCGCATGTACACAAACATGTCGGTCTGAGGTGAGCGAAGGAAGCACAACAACAGATTTAGAATGCGGATTAGCACCATTCTTTTATATGAGTCAGGTAATCTACGCTTCTCATCTTCCAATGTCCCTTCCTGTTCATTTTACTCCCCTTACTCGTCTCTTCCTCTTCTTCTTCTTCTTCTTTCCCGCCTTTCCTTCTCTGTTTACACCTCCGCCTTCTGCTTCTCCAGTCCTCCATGGAGTTATCTTCCAGTCCTATATGGAGTTACCTTCCAGTCCTCCATGGAGTTATCTTCCAGTCCTCCATGCAGTTATTTTTGGTATTTTGTTTCCTTCTCTTGTTAAGCTTTACTGAGCGGCTGTTTTATCTCTACACTTTATAAAGCTGGGGTTTTATTTTTTCTATCAAGCTTTGCTGAGCTTGGGTTATTTTCTAACTTTACTGGCTGTTTCTTTACTATTTGCAGAACAGGTGTTTTATATATAAGCTTTATTAAGCAGGTATTTGAACTTCAGGTTTAACCGAGAAAGAAGTTTATTGTATCAAGTTTACTAAGCTGGTGTTTCATCCTCTTAATATCCTTTATTAAGCTGATTTTCTCTTCTCAAACTTTATTAAGCTTATTTTTCTTCTCAAACTTGATTAAGCTGGATTTTTCTCTTAAAGAACTTTCCTAAGCTGGTGTCTTATTTTGTTAAGCTGGTATTTTCTTTTATTAGGCCTTGTTGTAAAGCTTTATTAACAGACGTTTTCTCTTCTTATCAAGCTTTATTCGATTGGCATTTTCTTTCATTAAGCTAGTATTTTTCAATGAAAGCTTTATTAAGCTGATATTTGTTCTAACCTAGTGTTTACTCAGTTACGCTTTCCGGAGGTAATGTTTGCTGTAATGTTTTCTGTAATGTTTTCCTTACTGAGCAGAAATTTGTTCTCAACTGGCCAATCTTTACACTAGGATTTTTTTTAAGGAATAGCTGTGACATTTTTCAGTAAACCAAAAACGCCGTGAGGGTAGATAGGAGTGGGAAAAAAGTGAGAGTTTTCTGATGGGTAAAACGCAGGCGACTGTAAAGACACAATACGCAGATTTGAGTTACTTTTAGTTAGACTATATGACAGAATTCTGACAGGACTGGGTAAAGGCAGAGGCTGCAGAACATACTATATTGTGAATATTTTATATATATATATATATATATATATATATATATATATATATATATATATATATATATATATATATTCTCTTCCCTTTTTCCAGCCTTACCAGTCCACATTTTCCTTGGTTGGAAAATGTGTCCCTTGGGTTACACATGACGTGCATCTCAGAACATGGAAAGTCGTATAGACTACACATGGGATTTGTTTCTGCTTGTGAGTGTAGGGGGTGACAGGGAGGGAGGAAAAGATGATGGAGATGAAGTGGATGATCGGAGACAAAAGTGGTGGAGATGGAGGAAGACGGAGAAAGGAAAGAGTAACTGATGAAGAAACTGGAGGAAAAGTTGGAGGAAGAGATAAGGAGGAAGGGAAGGAGATGGGTATATAAAAAGTAAATATAGATGAAGCCTCGAGAAAGAAGAGAAACGTACGGATAACACTGCTACAGAAAGATCAACAATATATATCATTGTACAAAGACCTGGAAACTAAAGAGAATACAGAACAGATCAGTACACTAAACAGGTTTCAAACAGAGCTCACAGGCAACCAAAAATCAATAAATAATTCTCAATTACATAATAGATAGTTAAAGACACAGGCATATGAATGACTGGCTTCACTTTCTCTAGTAAATTTTTAAAAAGGCAACCAATATTATTGAGTATTTATCCCTTCGCAATTCAATTTCCCATTGAGGAACAGGCTTCACTGAGAGATGGTAATTCCCAGGTATCGTAATAGTAAGTCCGTGGCTACTCAATCCACAGTAGAAATGCTTGACGATATCCTTATTTTCTTCAATGAAAAAAATGCCACAGTGAAAATAGAAAATAAAACCTGAGCGCTTTCATGTGCTTACACACACATCTTCAGAGGAATCTAAAGATATGTGTGTAAGCGCATTAAAGCTCTCAGGTTTTATTTCCTATTTTCACTGTGGTATTTTTTTCATATTTGCAGTCACGAGTTTCATTGTTATTTCTTTCATCCTTATATTCTTATTGTTGTATCGAAGCTCAGAGGTGTCACATTTTATTTTCCTGATGCACAAAACCCATCCTGTGTGACGGCACATGAGGGGAAGCAGATAGTTCTGCTTCTTATATAATTATCGCACTAAGGTAGATGCTCGTTTACCTGGAGAGGGTTTCGGGGGTCAACGCCCCCGCGGCTCGGTCTGAGACCAGGCCTCATGGTGGATCAGGGTCTGATCAATCAGGCTGTTACTGCCGGCCGCACGCAAACTGACGTACGAACCACAGCAAGGTTGGTCAGGTACTGACTTTAGGTGCCTGTCCAGATCCTTCTTGAAGACATCCAGGGGTCTATTGGTAATCCCCCTAATGTATGCTGGGATATATATTCAATTTTATTTTTAAAAGAAAACTTCTTGGAGAAAGTCCTTTCAGAGTCTCGAGTTTCCTTACACTTTCCTGTTAGTATATATCGGGTTGGCTTGATTCGTACCCGAGTGTTGAACAAGCAATTCGCTGAAAGTAATGAGTTCCTTCAAGTCTGTCTCGACGAGGTGTGTGTGTGTGTGTGTGTGTGTGTGCGTGAGTGTGTGTGTGTGTGTGTGTGTCTGTTGTGTGTGTATGTGTTGTGTGTGTGTATGTGTTGTGTGTTGTGTGTGTATGTGTTGTGTGGTGTGTGTGTATGTGTTGTGTGTGTATGTGTTGTGTGTTGTGTGTGTATGTGTTGTGTGTTGTGTGTGTATGTGTTGTGTGTTGTGTGTGTATGTGTTGTGTGGTGTGTGTGTATGTGTTGTGTGTGTATGTGTTGTGTGTTGTGTGTATGTGTTGTGTGTTGTGTGTGTATGTGTTGTGTGTTGTGTGTATGTGTTGTGTGTTGTGTGTATGTGTTGTGTGTTGTGTGTGTATGTGTTGTGTGTTGTGTGTGTGTTGTGTGTTGCGTGTGTATGTGTTGTGTGTGTGTGTTGTGTGTGTGTGTTGTGTGTGTATCTATTGGAAAAAGGCACATCAAAACAACTTCAAATGTGAGTAGAAATATCAAGTACATTGTTGACCCGGCCATCAACGCAAGATGGAACAAGACCCTGACAATGGCAGATAAATAGTTTACAATACCTACTAACTCATCAATCTCTGTCAAGGACTTGGAAAGAAGTAAACAGATTAAAAAGGCAATTACCAGTGCGGGAGTTTACATCATACAAGTGTGATGGGGAGTTTGTGAGCGAATAAGCAAGTTCCCTGGAACTATAAGTGGAACAATCTGCGCTGGACAGTCATTGAAAGGGATAAAATTCGATAAAGAAGGCTGGATTGATAAAGCTGACGCAGTGCCATTAGATCTACTCCAGTGCATCCATATATGTCTATGTTACGAATCCTTTTTTTCGTTTACCCAAGATTTATGCAGCCATATTTATAGTTTTAAGTAAACCAGGTTTGAGTAAATTGTAACTATAAGAATAAAGAGCAATAACAATATATATATATATATATATATATATATATATATATATATATATATATATATATAATAATTTATAATATTGATATACTATAGCGGCCGAATAGGTAAAACTTGCGATATTGGCTTAAACAGCAACACTCGTCTTTCCGAATAAGACAAGCGAAAATTTGTGTATACAATAATTTCGCAAAAATCATTCCGAACCTATCGAAAAAATATATATTTCATTGTGTTTGTTTATTATTAAATTATTGTAAACTTATCTAAAATATATTTAGTTGGATTAGGCTAAATTAAATTGCGCTTGTTATAATGAGGTTAGGTAAGTTTTCTAAGGTTCTTTTGGTAGGTATAAAATTATTAATTTTTTATATTAACTTAAATTACAAAATATATCTTTAAATGAGAGAAAATTTTAGAAGGGACTTAATTTTAGATGAGTTCTTGCTAATTGACCAATTTTTACCTATTCGGCACGGCATATATATATATGTTTGGAAGAAGGACATCAAAGTGTACTGAAAAGCAAAAAAATAGTTGACTTGTATATATCGATTTCGGGTTGAAATCATTATTATCCGAAGTATTTCGGATGACAAAGATCTCAGACCGAAATCGAAACATACATATCTCAGACCGCAATGGAAATGAAAAAAAAAACCCGTGTCTTGGTGTACATGTGTGTTTCCTTCTACCATTGACAAGAGTTTACAACCCCAACATTGAGACACTGATAAGAAAATGGCGTGAGTGCTGCATTGTAGCCTGGCGCTGAGGTTCTCTACAGCTAGTCTGACACAGCTAGTCTGACACAGCTAGTCTGACACAGCTAGTCTGACACAGCTAGTCTGACACAGCTAGTCTGACACAGCTAGTCTGACACAGCTAGTCTGACACAGCTAGAGACAAAAAGATAACGTTCCTTCACCAGAGAAGTTCCAACAGCCAGTAATGGGAGATGAGTTGTCTGAAGTCCGGACCCAAGACGAGTGGAAAAATAAAAAACTTTATTATTTACACACAGTGATAGTCGAGGAGCTGTGGGTCGTCCTCCAGGAGAATCCCAATGATCGCGAGGGAAACTTTGATAAGAGAATGTGATTGGCTGTCGAGGCTCCTGAAGCTCAATGATTGGTGGCACAAGTTAGTCGCTAAGAGGTATTGCCTCTCTCGTAGGGCTCTGACGGAAGTTTATTGTGATGGCGTTGTGTAGGTGGTGGTGTGGGTGTGATAGTGATGGTGTGGATGGAGATAGTGTTGTTATGTAGGTGGTGGTATGGTTGAAGATAAGTGTTGTTTTGGCGGAGGGTTGTCGAGGCTATGGTTGGGTAGGTTTCGAGGATCTGGTAACGTGGTCATGAAGATGTGATAGAGGTTGTTTTGGTGAGGTGGTGATAGTGATGTTGAGGTCGTGGTGGTGGTAGTCTTGTTGTGGTAGTGGTGGAGATGGTGTTTGTGGTGTCTTAGGTAAAAGTTTGGTGTTAGTGGTCGATGGAGGAGGGTGTTCTGGTGTCAGTGTTTGTCTTGGTGATTGTTGCCCACTCACAAGGCAGGGACAGGAACATTATTTACGAATTAACACAGTCGTGGTTCTGAAGTCACTACCACAGACCTAGTACGATAGTCAGGTATATCTCTCTCTTGTGGCGGGATATTTGTGAGCCAGTGGAGATCTTACAGTATAATAGGTATATTGCTATATCGTGGAAACTCGATATTCCTTATGACACAGCAGACGTTATAGGCTATTAATTGTTATCTTACTTCAGTTTATCTCAAACCCCAATCCAATGTAAAATATACTACCTACTGTGATAGTCTACTGTGCTACCTACAGTATTTAACTAACTGCCAGGGGCGACAAGACGTTTCTTGAATTGCATGCTGTCTGGCAGGATTTCATAAAAACTTATGCAAGATGCGAGGTAAATCTTACCAATTTCTGTCTATATTTAGTATACACTTTATTTACTTCCTGTGTGTTGCTTAGTATTTATTATATCCAGATAAGGAAGGTTGGTGTGAGACCTGGCACCTAGGGGTGATAATCCCGCAAGCATTAACAGCTATATTAACAGAAAACAATGGTTTTGAGTAGAAGAGGTTTGCAACCTCCATAACAAAAGCATTTTCCCATTTTTCCTCGTGATTTAGCTGGTGTTGACGGCAAAAACGTCTTTTTTAATGTGATCCGACTCGTCTCATAATCTTGATATATTGCTTACGGATCTTCATTGTTCCTTCCTGTTGACACTTTGGTGATAATTTTAACAACTAATCGGGAATGTCCTTGTAGAAATCTTAGTATTTGTTGAGATGTTATAAACGACACGAAAACCTCGTCTGGGTCATTCAGAGCATAATGTATTGGAAAAAGTTATCGTTGAAACCCTTTCGTCAGTATTTTCTAAAAAATTGTTTTCTACATGCTGAAGTTGATTGGGTCTATTATATTTTGATCAATTATTTTTTGATGTTATTATATTTGCCTCATAAAAGAAAATATCTGTCGAGAGCATCAAAATATACGCCGCCATAGACCTTACGATGAAGGTCTGTTATTGTGTCAGCATTCTTCATAAGATATCCCTTTCAGTGACGCTGGTCGTCCTTCGGTGAGGGATGCTACAGGAAGCAACCTCTGCTTGTGGTTCTATAGACGCTGGTATTTTCTGCATTCTCGTCTCTGTAGACCCCTCGTCTCCCTGGGATTTTGTCTCCCTGGGCCCTAGTCTCCCTGGACTCTCGCCTCCCTGGATCCTCGTATTTCTGAGCCCTCGTCTTCCCGGGTTCCTCGTCTCCCCATAAATCAACTGAAACACTCCTGGTTAAAGAGAGCTTCCTAAGCGTTGCAAATATTTCCTCGAGCTGTAAATTGGTACATTTCTCCTGTGAAGCAGCGATCGTGACCTTACTCCAGGTCGTTCAATTAAATCCAGTTTGTACTCTGCCGGGCGTCTAAGTGAGGTCATCTCTAAGATCCATCTCCCGGCTCAGCATCCCTTCTGTGTTACTGCTCCATCTGTATATATACACAGTCGGTTTACCTTAATCTCTGTATTAAGGATTAAATCATTCTCAGTGCTCGTGTAGAGGTAAATTGCAGCCTTAATGATCCACGCTTAGTGGATAGGCTTTAAACCCAACAAAGGACCTCACTCTCGTTCGCTTCTCTCACAAAGTGTACGTTTCAAAGCTAACGCGACGGTCTGGAGTTTTGAGACTCTCTGATCGCGGGTTCTAACCCCACCCGTGGTATGATTTTTTTTAAAGTGTACGTGCTCGTCGATGCACATTCATACATACACCTGCACATGTGCCCACGTAAGCGAACACTAAATTTTTAATGCGCAATCTCCGAGCAAATGAAAGTGACAACGTCCTTCCCTACCCTACCAAATATGTACGAAACCCAATACGAAAAGCCTTTAAAATGTCTATCAGAATATAAAAGACCATAAATAAAAGAAGAGCGTTGTATTTGCGTGTATTAGAGGTAAATGTCGCTCATATAACCGGCGTATTGTGTCAATACGAGACGCTTGTAATTAGGAAGGTTGACAAATATAGGTAATGTACAAAGATACGTAGAGCATACTATGCTAAGACAACGTTTCACTCAATGAGTGTTTTATCATATGATAAAGAATTCATTGATCGAAATGAGGTCTAAATGAAGGTTTTCTCCTGCCCTTTATGTATCGCCTAGTGAGGACATAACTATGATCATAATTTTTAAAGGGGTGGACCGGTAAGCCAGCGGAAGGCCTCGGACAGATGACCAAAAGCTCCAACGGCGGGTCATCATCTGACTAAGACCCGCGTCAGGAAACTCTTGTCCTGTTTCCTGACGAACTTTACCTAAACTAACTTAGTGAGAACGGGAGTTAACACTCGCAGCTCTCGTCACGAACCTCGGGAATTTAATCTCAGAGTAGAGAGGAAAATTCCAGTATTTATCATATATTTCATGAACTGTTTTTCAGTCTTTTATTTCCAGATTCATTTCAGTAAATCTTTCGTTACCATCAGCAGTCTAATAAGTGTCTTTGTGTGTGTGAAAATATGGGAGTAATTATGACGTTTAAGATGAGCACAGCTTCCAGACACACACACATACAACTCCTGGCGGGGCCAGGAGCTGTGAATCGACCCTTGCAACCACAACTAGGTGAGTACACATACACACACACACACACACACGTGCCAAATGAGAATGTTCGAACGAATTTTCAGAGTTTCATGAAACTTTTACTGGCGTATTATACACACATCCAAACACTTATAGCCAGTATACAAAGTAATAATTTTACATAATACCAGCATAGTAGTCCAACTAGCCTTTCTATTAATTTTACATACCCTATTGTCCCTCCACTTAATCTAGTATAATTAGTTAATAACATTGATTAGGAATGAACTATGCTAATCAAGACATATTAAAAAAAAAAAGAAACTTTCCTGGAGTCACAGGGTAAAAAAAAATACAAACTTTAAAAAAAAAAAGGGCAAATGTGTCCTGCTGATTAAGCCATAACTAAGTTTTTGCCTTAGCATGATAACCACTTCCAAGTTTGTTAAGTACTATGAGATAACGGAGAGGGAGGACTTGGAGGACACAGTCATAACTTAGGAGAAAAGCGATATATATATTACATACATACATACATATTGTTAAACTAATAGACTGTACATTCTTGCACAAGTATACTTCAGAGGCAATATGAAAGACTTGTCATGAGGCATTTATTACCATGCACAACGTTCAATGTTTCAGAGACGTAGAAAGTAGGGAAGAAACAGTAGTCATGAGATCATCTTATTTGGTCCTACGCTGAAATTACTAATAATTAAATATTTACTAATAATTTGGTATTATATTAGAAAACAGTTATTCATGATACATAAAGACTGTACACAAGCATATGTGTATCCCTACGAGGGAGACTGAGAAAAGGTAACTGCATATAAATTGACGACGATTACACACAAAAAAACACATTCACACACAAACAAATATATACACACACACACATACACACACACACACACACACGCACACACAAACAGTCGAAGCATTTTGTAAGAAAAACTATAAACAATCTTTGATCAGTATCTTTCTCTTGCGCTGAAGACTTTGACTTTGAATACGCCTTTGAGGGTTGATCTTAAAATATTTTTTGACAAATATTTTATTTACCATTTGACTTCTGCGTTTGAATTTAGATTTATACTTTTATTTTATCCTACCTTTAATTTCTAATATCTCCCTCTTTGGTCTTCGATTTTTTTAGTTTATTCTCGATTTATTTTTTTAATGTGGCTTCTAACATTTGACTTCTGATGAATTCTGCTCTTTCACATCTACCAAAATCACTGTCCTAATTTCTCACAGATTCATAATTACCGACTGATCTCCACTTTGCTCCTAAATATCCAGTATTTTCGTTCAGCTAACACCTTGGACGAGCGCTGGCTCACCTGACCTCTCCTGACCTCTCCTGACCTCTCCTGACCTCTCCTCCGCTCTGATGAGACCTTGAAGATGAGAATCTTTTTTTTTTTTTCGTTATCTTGTATCTAAAGGATTTTCCAAAGTTGCTGTTATTGCAAATATTTGCAAGTTACTACAAAACGTTATTAGTGCAAATTGCAAGTTATCACAATTTTTTTTATTACTGCAAATTGCAAGTTATCACAATTTTTTTATTAGTGCAAATTGCAAGTTATCGCAATACATAGTGCAAATTGCAAAGTTATAATTTGTTTTAATTTGAGCAAATTGCAAATTATCACAAAATAAATACATTTTTCTACAGATCACCTTGAAATACTTATTAGCTCCAAACTGCATTTTACTAAATATTATATATTTTCCTAAACCCAAACTGCATTTTACTATATATTGTACATTTTCCTAAACCCAAACTGCCTTTTACTATATATTGTACATTTTCCTAAACCCAAACTGCATTTTATTATATATTGTACATTTTCCTAAACCCAAACTGCATTTTACTATATATTGTACATTTTCCTAAACCCAAACTGCATTTTACTATATATTGTACATTTTCCTAAACCTACACTGCATTTTACTAGATATTATACATTTTCCTAAACCCAAACAGCATATTCCTAGATATTATACATTTTCCTAAACCATAAATATTACCTCAAAATATGTATTTCTACAAAGTACATATCAACCAGCACTTCACATTGAAGAGACCTACACATCACCCAGTATACTATCCCACACTGCATGTTATACCTGCCAGAGAAAATAGAAAATACTCTATTATGCATTCGACTTCTCTGTTGCATTCGTTAACATAGCAAAGAAAAGCAGTCCATCTAGAATGTGATGTATTTTAATGAATCCGAAAGTAATGTGTTTTAAACTAATGTATTCTAAATTGATGTACGTATTCTTATAGGAGCGTTTTTTTTCTCTCTCATGAATTACCCTACCTCAAAGGTCGGGGAACTGGGGTAAACTACCCCAAATGGGGTAAAAATTAAAATCTAGGGGGGTAATGAATGCTCAGTAACCATATAGATAAAACTACACAAAAAAAAATTATTATATAATAAGCGAGGCAAATTATGAAAGTTATATTTTTTCTTTCAAACAAATAATTTTAAGTCTAGTGGGTAATTTCGCTGTACACAAATTTGTTTTGGGGTAATACCCCCAAAAAAATTTACCCGACGTTTTGCTACCTTCGCGAGAGACGACCGGAATGGTACATAAGAAAAAGAAATTCTCATCCTGTTTACCTGTCTTTAATTCTATTTTTAGCATGAAGCTTTATATTCAGCCTTCGAAAAAAAATTCACGTTTTTTAATGCGATTTTTTTTTGTTGGAAATGGGAATATCTCTGATATACCAATAAATTAAGTCTTGTGTAAAAAATACCGGACTAACCGGTGAAGTATAGCGAATTTTGTACAAAGATATACGTACGTGTGTACATAATCCTGAGTAAGAGTTATTTCGCGAATTTCTTTTGCAGATTCCACAGTTTCTTGAGGGGTCACATATCCTTGTGGGTTTAGCGCTTAGTTTTGATCACAATAATAATGCAGGTCACAGTTGTTTTGCAGGTCACAGTTTCTTGAAGGTCACAGTTATTTTTGCAGGTCACAGTTTCTTGGTCACAGTTATTTTGCAGGTCACAGTTTCTCGAAGGTCACAGTTTCTTGCAGGTCATAGCTTCTTGCAGGTCACAGTTTCTTGCAGGTCACAGGTTCTTGAAGGTCACAGCTTCTTGCAGGTCACAGTTTCTTGCAGGTCACAGCTTCTTGAAGGTCACAGTTTCTTGAAGGTCACAGTTTCTTGCTGGTCACAGCTTCTTGAAGGTCACAGTTATTTTGCAGGTCACATTTTCTTGAAGGTCACAGTTTCTTTCAGGTCACAGCTTCTTGCAGATCACAGTTTCTTGCAGGTCACAGCTTCTTGAAGGTCACAGTTGTTTTTGCAGGTCAGTTTCTTGAATGTCACAGTTTCTTGGAGGTCACAGTGTCTTGAAGATCACAGTGTCTTGAAGATCACAGTTTCTTGAAGGTCACAGTTTCTTCAAAGTCAAAGTTTTTCGATAGTCAAAGTTTCTTCAAAACAACAGATTTAATTTTTTTTTTTTTAGTTGTCACCAAGAAAATGTTACCACCATAAGCCTTATTTTTCAACGCTCTTTTACTTCCCTGTTAATGTAACTATGGCAGGTGCAAACTATTTTCCAATATATCACAAAGAGTCTACTGAATTCCAGTACTCCGCCAGTCTTACAACACAGTGTAATAAGAAATTTACAGCTAAAGAACATATTGGAGATAAATCCTTACGCGACGTTTCGCTCGGTCGTAATCTATCATTCAATCATAATTTGATTATGATCAACGACGGTTCGAGACGTTGTAAAAGATATATCTCCAATTGTTCGGTTGGTTGTACATTGTTCCATCCACAGTACTGTGAGTTTTATTCATGTTAGTTATTCATTTAAAAAAAAAATCATGCGTGATTAGCTACATTTTTTTTTTAAGAAAACGTACAGCTATTTACAAAGATGATCCCCCCTCTCATTTCACTATTTATTCATGGCTTGGAAATACCCTTGATTACTCCTGTTTATGTGAAGATTTGACTGACCTCTCGTGAGCGAGGTTAGTCTGTCGCTCTCAACCGTGGTAGTCGTAGTTTGCAAGCGTAGCAGCAGCAGGTAAAGCATCAGTAGCAGCAGATACAACAACAGCTGGCGCAGGCAGCAACAACAGAAGCAGTAGCATCAGCAGACCACCACCACCACCAGCAGCACCAACAACAGGTGTGACAGCAGCACCACCACCACCACTACCAACAACAGCGGATGTAACAGCAGCAGCATCAGTAACACCAGGTGCAGCAGCAGCAGCAGCAGCAGGAGACCCAGCAACATATCAACTATCAGAAAATCTTTCATATACTCCCACCTCCATTCTCCGTGTGAAAATTAAGAAAGGAATCACACCCCCGACGGGTGACATCATGTAGCGGAGCACCAGAAGGAAACGTTCGAGTCGGCGAAGCCCTGGGAGGTTATCGACGAAAAGGAGTGAATTCATGAATATTTTATGAAAATGAGAGTTTCTCTCTTGTTATTTCAACCCCTCCAACTCTTGCACAAGTCAAACATCGCCTCTGTTATTGCTCCAGAGTTATTGCTCGGAATTTTGGTTTTGCAGTATCGTATAGACCACCAGGATACAAGTTATATAAACATTCGGGAAAGGAAGTCAAGACTCATGGGAACTTCTGACGGCCTTGATGAACGTTACTCTTGATTGTATAGGATTAAATTTCACATGAATCTGAGGCCTCGACTTTAAGTAGTTGTAGTGAGTTGCTTGATATTTTATAGAGATAATTTCGTATGTATGTGTGGTATTCTTAGCAAGAAGTAGTGGTGGTGGGTACTTGTTGTGGTGGTGGTTACGAGTTGTTAATGGTTGGGGTGGTGGTGGGGTGTGATAGTGATAGTAGTTGGGGTGGTGGTGGGGTGAGATAGTGATAGTACTTGGGGTGGAGATAGTGATAGTAGTTGGGGTGGTGGTGGTACTGACAATTGAGTGAGGTGTGGGTGGGAGGCGGTGCTGGTGGGTGGGATAGGGTGGTGATAATCAAGCTTGATTATCGCCGTATGATCCCTTCCGATTTAGCGATGGTTAAGCGATGAGCTTATTCCCATACTTAAGAAATATTTTTTGAGGAACAGAGAACACAGAAAGAGGGAAGATACGATAACTACAGATAAATAAATAAACATGCAAAAAAAAAAAAAAGAGACACATGATATTTTTTTTATCACAGCAAAAGACAAAACAAGAGACTTTTATTATTACCTTGAACGATGTATTAGACATGAGTGGACTCAAGAGACAAGAGACCTGTTATGCCGATCTACTAAGCGTAAGAGGAGGAGCCAGGAGCCAGATCTCGACTCCTGCAGGTACAAATCGGTGAGTACAAATCTATAAATCGCTGAATGCAAACGCCGCCTTGGAAACGCATTCATGACTTGTTGACATAACTCTCCCCGACAAGTAAAGACGGACGCAATGGGGGAAAATGGTAAGACTGGAGTGAACAGTATTCCTCAAAAGGGTTTTGCTTGCCTTTAATTGCTATGGACGTGGTAATATTTTTCCTCTTTGTCTTCTCTTACGCATATCTGCAAATGTTTTGGTGTGTGTGTCGTTCACACGTGAGTGAGACCAGGTGTGTGGAAAAAGACGCTTGTGTAGGACATTTATTAGAGGAAACGTTTCGCCCCGAGCAGCTTCTCCAGTCCAAATGAGAACGGTAGCCTCTGTGCAAAACGTCCATCACTATTGTCTTAACTGAAAAATGGAATGGTGATATCAACAAGATGTACAAAAAGAGGCTTATTAGGGAATGAAGTAGCCACTCGTGTTGAAACTTTTCCTTTCATGACCTAAACTGTTCATTTGTGTCTTTTTCAGAGACTACGTAGGTATAATATATATATATATATATATATATATATATATATATATATATATATATATATATATATATATATATATATAATGACATTTCAGGGTAGATTAGGTTAGGTTGAGTTAGTTCCCAGTTGTCTCGTGACTTGTCTTGGCTGTAAGGATCTAAGAGAAACGATCTCTTCGTTTTAGGAGACATATGGGGCCTTCGCTTTCCCAGAATTGGCTGTCTCCTACAATCTCTCTATTATTCTACGGCTGTATAAATGCGTCAGACTTTTCCGAGTCCTGCAGACATTCTGCTTGTGTTATACCACGTCTCCAGACGGGGAAGAACAAAGACACTGACAAGGAAAGAGGAGAGAGGTGGAGGAGGTGGGAAAGAATTTCCTTGTACAAGCCAGAAATAAATTACTGCGTACGTGTAATAGATTTCATACAGTATACAACAACGTGGGAAAAAATGCAAGAAAGTGAAACTGAACCGTCTAAAGAAACAACAAATGTCAATATTAAAAGCATATGTCAAAATATCTGCTAAATGTCGTGAGATGCAGTATATCAATTCGCGACTGGATCCGATATATCGTTAAGTCGTTTGGAATTAAGTGCTTCAGTGCAACAGTCGTGCGTCGATTAGTATGTGTGTGTGTGTGTGTGTGTGTGT
The DNA here is from genome assembly GCA_009830355.1 of Cherax destructor. Taxonomy (NCBI): domain Eukaryota; kingdom Metazoa; phylum Arthropoda; class Malacostraca; order Decapoda; family Parastacidae; genus Cherax; species Cherax destructor. The sequence goes on from WNWK01004798.1 coordinate 85,701, forward strand.
GTGTGTGTGTGTGTGTGTGTGTCAGTGTATACCTGTAGGTGTGGTTGTAGGTGTGTGTCAGTGTTTAGTTGTAGGAGTGTGTCAGTGTGTGCTTGTAGGTATGCGTCAGTGTTTGCTTGTAGGTGTGTCAGTGTGTGCTTGTAGGTGTGCGTCAGTGTGTGCTTGTAGGTGTGTGTCAGTGTGTGCTTGAAGGTGTGTGTCAATGTGTGCTTGAAGGTGTGTGTCAATGTGTGCTCAAAGGTATGTATGTGTAAATCCACAATAATAAGTGTTAATGGTGGTAGTGGTCTTGCTAATTACTCTCTCTTTGGACATTCAGAGTCTGATTCTTTCTTAGCTATTAGGTTTTTCGAGACAGACTCTCATTAATCACGCAAGCCACAGTTGGAGTTACCGGAGAAGTTAATTCACGAGTAAGTAATATTGCTGCTTGCTTCCACTTAACACTAGAGCACTAGACACTGCAAAACTCGTTTTGGCAGTTTTTTATCAGTTCCACGTCTCTTATCTCTGTCTGCTTATGTCGTTGTCTGAGTCTTATAATCTCTCTCTCTCTCTCTCTCTCTCTCTCTCTCTTTCTCTCTTTCCTCTCTTGATATATATATATATATATATATATATATATATATATATATATATATATATATATATATATATATATATATATATATATATATATATATAAGTTTAAGCATGATGCATTAAGCATAGATCAAATACTTGCACTAATTACCCTTCACTTTTGCTTCAGATCGTAAATTATGCATGATCATAACGCAAAATTTTTAATCCCGATATATCCAAATTGCCACGAAATGTGTAACCGTTTATACGAGTATAATTATTGCTCTAAAATAAAACGTGAGCGCCTCACGTATAAGTAGAGGGAAGTGATTCTGTGCGCTGTTGGAGTGCGAGCAAGGTAACATTTACGAAGGGATTCGCTGAAACCGGTTAGGACGGACTCGAGTTCTGGAGGTAAGATGTACAGTGTTATTGGTGTGTAGGAAGCGTGAGGTGGGTGTTGCGGCTCTGATGGCCATCTGTGCTGTGACCTAAGTGCGCTTCTGACAAGGACGCCGCTGACTGAATGATGGGGTATGTGCTTCTTTCTCCGGGGTCACACTAGAAGCGGCAAATGTGGGTAAACAATTTTGCATTCATATATAAATAAATACATACTGATACCTACACACACACACACACACACACACACACACACACACACACAGTTCCTCACATGAGATTAGTAAAGAAGTTGGAAGAACAAGCATGTATAACAGGAAGGGCACTGGAATGGATCAGGGAATACCTCACAGGGAGGCAACAACGGGTCATGGTGCGTGATGAGGTATCACAGTGGGCGCCTGTGACGAGCGGCGTACCGCAGGGGTCAGTCCTAGGACCAGTGTTATTCTTGGTATATGTAAACGACATGACGGATGGGATAGACTCAGAAGTGTCTCTGTTCGCAGATGATGTGAAATTAATGAGGAGAATCACATCGGAAGAGGACCAAGCAGGACTTCAAACAGACCTGGACAAGCTTGACATCTGGTCTAGCAACTGGCTTCTCGAATTCAATCCCACCAAATGCAAAGTCATGAAGATTGGAGAAGGACAAAGAAGACCGCTGACAGAGTACAGGCTAGGTGGACAAGGGCTACAAACCTCGGCAAAGAAGAAAGACCTTGGGGTGAGTATAACGCCAAGTACGTCTCCGGAGGCACACATCAACCAGATAACTGCGGCAGCATATGGGCGACTGGCAAACCTAAGATTAGCGTTCCGTTACCTAAACAAGGAATCGTTCAAGACACTGTACACCGTGTACGTCAGGCCCATACTAGAATATGCAGCACCGGTCTGAAACCCACACCTGGTCAAGCACGTAAAGAAACTAGAGAAAGTGCAAAGGTTTGCGACAAGGCTAGTTCCACAACTCAGGGGTCTGTCCTATGAAGAAAGGTTGAGGGAAATAGGACTAACAACACTGGAGGAAAGAAGGGTCAGAGGAGACATGATAACGACATACAAAATACTGCGGGAAATCGACAAGGTACACAGGGACAGGATGTTCCAGAGAGGGAACACAGAAACAAGGGGACACAACTGGAAGCTGAAGACTCAGATGAGTCAAAGGGATGTTAGGAAGCATTTCTTCAGCCACAGAGTAGTCAGGAAGTGGAATAGTCTAGAGAAAGTTATAGTGGAGGCAGGAACCATACATAGTTTTAAGACGAGGTATGATAGAGCTCATGGAGCAGGGAGAGCAGAGACCCAGTAGCGGACAGCGAAGAGGCGGGGCCAGGAGCTGAGTCTCGACCCCTGCAACCACAATTAGGTGAGTACAATTAGGTGAGTACACACACACACACACACACACACACACACACACACACACACACATATATATATATAATATACATACACATTTATGCATAAACGCATACAAATTTATATACCATACATACACATACATATTTATATACTAAACATACACATACATATTTATATACTATACATACACATACATATTTATATACTATACATACACATTCATACATAAACACATAAATATTTATATATACTATACATACATATACATATTCATACATACATGCAAAACAACCACTATGAAAAAATAGCGAAATTCCAAGCGCTTTCATGACTTCTCACATTATCAAGGAACTATATATATATATATATATATATATATATATATATATATATATATATATATATATATATATATATATATATATATATATATATATATACATACATGCATACATATATATACATACATTTAAACTCACACACACACACACACGCGCGCGCGCGCACGCACAAAAGGGTAACATAATTAACGAGAAGGCCAGGATGAGCCCTTGGTTCACTCAAAGGTGTAGAGAAGCCAAAACCAAGTGTGCTAGAGAATGAAAGAAATATAGAAAGCAAAGGACCCAGGAGAATAAGGAGACCAGTCATAGAACCAGAAATGAATATGCTCAGGTAAGAAGGGAGGCCCAACGACAATACGAAAATGACATAGCAGCGAAAGCCAAATCTGCCCCGAAGCTGTTCTACAGCCACATCAGGAGGAAAACAACAGTCAAGGACCAGGTATTCAGGCTGAGGAAGGAAGGAGGGGAAGAAAATCACAAGAAGAGACCGAGAAGCATGTGAGGAGCTCAACATGAGGTTCAAAGAAGTGTTCACAGAGGAGACAGAAGGGACTCCAGAAAGACGGAGAGGTAGGGTACACCATCAAGTGTTGGACACAATACATACAACCGAGGAAGATGTGATGAGGCTGCTAAGCGAGCTAGATACCTCAAAGGCGATGGGGCCGGATAACATCTCTCAGGGCGACTACCTGAGGTATGGAAGACAGGAAATGTAGTCCCAATTTTAAAAAAAGGAGACAGACACGAAGCACTAAACTACAGACCAGTGTCACTGACATGTATAGTATGCAAAGTCATGGAGAGGATTATCAGGAGAAGAGTGGTGGAGCACCTAGAAAGGAATGAGCTTATCAACGACAACCAGCACGGTTTCAGGAACGGGAAATCCTGTGTCACAAACCTAGTGGAGTTCTATGACAGGGTGACAGCAGTAAGACAAGAGAGGGGTGGGTAGATTGCATTTTCTTGGACTGCAAGAAGGCTTTTGACACAGTTCCACACAAGAGATTAGTGCATAAGCTGGAGGACCAGGTATAACAGGGAAGGTAGTGCAATGAATCATTGTACGTGGCGAGGTGTCAGAGTGGGCGCCTGTGACGAGCGGAGTTCCACAGGGCTCAGTCCTAGGACCGGGGCTGTTTCTGATATTTGTGAACATGACGGAAGGAATAGACTCAGAAATGTCCCTGTTTGCAGATGATGTGAAGTTGATGAGAAGAATTCAATCGGACGAGGACCAGGCAGAACTACAAAGTAATCTGGACAGGCTGCAGGCCTGGTCCAGCAACTGGCTCCTGGAGTTCAACCCCACCAAGTGCAAAATCATGAAGATTGGGGAAGGGCAAAGAAGACCGCAGACGGAGTACAGTCTAGGGGCCAGAGACTATAAACCTCACTCAAGGAAAAGGATCATGGGGGCGAGTATAACACCGAGCACATCTCCTGAGGCGCACATCAACCAAATAACTGCTGCAGCATATGGGCGCCTAGCTAACCTAAGAACAGTAGTCCGACATCTCAATAAGGAATAGTCTGGGAAGTGATGTAGTGGAGGCAGGATCCATACATAGCTTTAAGAAGAAGTATGATAAAGTTAATGGAGCAGGAAGAGTGATCTAGTAGCGACCAGTGAAGAGGCAGGGCTAGGAGCTGTGAATCGACCCCGGCAACTACAACTAGGTGAGTACACACCACCACCATTAGCCTCCCTCTACTACTACTTTACCCTTCCTCATCTACCAGCACCAGCACCACCATCATCACCCTTGAGTCCAGACTAGAAATGAGTTCCTTTACTCAAGAGTGGTGCGTACTCAAGGTGAGTCCAAACTTGTGCTGTATGTTGTACTTTGCAACATCTTGCACTACATATTTCAATCCCATGATCAACAAACACAAACACTAAAGTTCCCACTCAACAAACACTGAACCTCAGAATCAACGAACTTAAACTCTGAACCTCACAATCAACAAACACTGAACCTCACAATCAACCCATACACGGTACAGTTATACAGCTCTTCGCATTGTATATCAACCGTTAAAACCTCGGAACAATGCACAAAAACAGGATATAGAAACGGTGAATGAAAGACCAGGGCTTGGCAATAGATTTGTAGATGAGTCGACCAAACCGCTCGCTCAGTAAAGTCACTGAAACTAACTCAGTCCTCAACAAAAACAATAACAACCTTAAGAAAAATATACAAAACCAGAAATTTTGTTGAAATGTATTTTATTTAATTAAAATTATCCGATGTACAGAAATTTTTACTACTTTGAGCTACAAGTTCTTCTTTTATTATATACAAATATGCTGATAAAGAAAGTTTTTTTTTTAAGCAATTATGTTCCTCACATTATTTACATATATTTCTTAAATATTTTTTTCATGAGCACTCAGTGTGCGTTATAAAATGCGTCCTTAATTAATATGTAAATATTTCGGTCACTATTGATTAATTATGCTAGAATTATCTTTAATGAGATTTGGTATAAAATGAATGTAAATGAGAGAGAGAGAGAGAGAGAGAGAGAGAGAGAGAGAGAGAGAGAGAGAGAGAGAGAGAGAGAGAGAGAGAGAGAGAGACAGACAGACAGACAGACAGACAGACAGTGAGCGAGAGACCGTGGCGGGGGGGGGGGGGTCCTCCGTTTCACGAGTGGCTCTTTGGTAGACCAGTCGGTCCACTGCCCACCGGTGATTGTTATAATTTTGTGGTAATTAGCGGTGGTCTCGTTCTGTGTTGCTTCCGCTGCTGGTAAGTGAATGCAGGTTGTGGAAGGTTGGTGTCTGTACACGACTTTCTAAGTCTCCCTTTACATGACTTTCTCAGTCTCTCCCTGGCTTTCTCAGCCTGTCTTTCCCTGACTTTCTCAGTCTCTTTTTCAAGACGTTCTCAACCTCCCTTTCCAAGACGGTCCGAGTCTTTCCTAAGTTTTACTAAGCTCTAACAGTAATTCTCTTCACTCAGTTTTTCCTGCAGCCAGCGTGGCAGTGTAAGGTTGAGAAGTAGGTAGGGAAAGTACCTTCTACTATAATATCTTCTGACTAGAAAGAAGTAGACTGTCATATATCTTACCCATGTACAGTTAGGGTCAATGCTATGAATACTGTTATTATTATTATTATTGTTATTATTATTATTATTATTAGTGTATTATTATAAAAAAATCATTATTATTACAACCATGGTGAGGCGCTAAAGACATAGGGATCAGACAGCGCCTAGGAAAGGGAGGTAAATAGGTTCGAGCAGAGATAGGAAAGCATGGCTTCCTTTCTTAGCATCAAGAACCCTGCACTGACAAGAGGCTCACCGGGTAGGGAGTGCTACGTACGCCCGGGCGTATGAAAATAGTTTTTTTTTCATATCTAGAAAGTGTTTCCATACGCATTTTTGTAACCGGTCCTTCTCTCTTCACAGACTTGTCTGTAGGGGTCATCTCTGCCTGGGACGCCGATGACACGTCTGAGGGCACCAACGCCAGGCTTACCTATTCCATCGAGAAAAATGTAATCCACGAGAGGACAGGAGAGGCCATCTTCACCGTGGACCCACAGAGCGGCCTCATCCGCACCGCACTCTGCTGCCTGGACCGCGAGGCCACGCCTGAGTACCACATCCAGGTGGTGGCCTCTGATGGAGGCGGACTGAAGGGTCAGTACTCAGCTAGTGGCCTTAGTTAAATGATAGTTAGATGAGAGATTTTCTTAAGCAGGACTGGAATAGGGATATCGCGATAACTTGACAAGTAACTGCTGGTTCAAGATTTAACAGTGATCTTGCTAACGGTGATCTTGTTAACCAAGTGTGATCTAACCTCTGGTGTAGAAGGTAAACTATTTATAGGTAATCCCTTCAAGGGAGTCACCCAGATACTATCAAAGAGCTCGTGATTCAAGGAAATGAAGCAACTTTTTCAATCCTTGAATCAATCCCAGTGCTATATGACCCTCCACTGATTTAGCGCTCCCCTACGAATATAATTTTAGCAGTATGAGGGTGACGGCTTGAATTTAGTTAGAAATACTGGTCTTGAATCACATGCTTATACAATGACTCTAAATGTGAAGATTAACGTGAAGAATTCTGCTCAAGATGGCCCCAGAACAGCACCCATCTTAATAAATAATATCCAACTGAAACACATTTTCACCCATAGGCTGAACTATGCAAAAAATGCCACAGTGAAAATAAGAAATAAAACCTGAGCCTTTCATTTCTTTACACACATATTTTCATATCTTACACACACACACATCTGAGGATGTGTGTAAGCACATGAAAGCGCTTAGGTTTTATTTCCTATTTTCACTGTGGTATTCTTTTTTTCATATTTATAGTCACGCGTTTTATTGTAATTTCTTCCAGACTGAACTATGTTACTAGGTCTATAAACTACACGTGATTGTTACGTGATTGTTACGTGATTGTTACAAAACGTTCATCTCTTCACGTCTTTTTCCCGCCGTTATTTAGTAAATATCCTGAAATGAGCGCTACCACTGGGAAGATGAACTCGCAATGAGCGCTACCACTGGGAAGATGAACTCGCATAAATGAGCGCTACCACTGGGAAGATGAACTCGCATAAATGAGCGCTACCAATGGGAAGATGGACTCGCAGAAATGAGCGCTACCACTGGGAAGATGAACTCGCATAAATGAGCGCTACCACTGGGAAGACGGACTCGCATAAATGAGCGCTACCACTGGGAAGATGAACTCGCATAAATGAGCGCTACCACTGGGAAGATGGACTCATAGTAATAGCTTCACTTTAAAATACGGTCCATGTGCGTACAATCATCTGCAGCTCATCAGAAAAGGGCCAAAGTGCTTCCTGTACAGGATGCTGATGTTGAAATATTCTCATTTGGATACCAGGAGATAAAATGGTATCTTGGCCCTTGTTTTGTACATAAACTTGAAAAGATCCTACTAAATTATTATCGTTTTATATTTATTTTCTGTACTATGTAACTTTTAGGTACAAGGTGAGAAATAAACACAAATTTAATAAGTAGAATTTACTAGCTACTAAATTACTAATTAATTAAAAATTTGCAGTCTAGGAACTAAGGCAAATTTAAGTTTGCCTGAGTATATTCAGCATGGACTTATCGAATATATAATATACGTCAGCTAAACCTCTATACAAACTCTAAATATACACGGATTATACAGGAGGGTGTAATCCGGATCCTTACTGATTGTCATCGTCTTTGATTAAGCACGTCCTGCTAGAGAAGGCAAAAATAGAAAACAAAAACAAAAACAAAAAACAGAAAGATTCAGTACCATCTCAGGACTTTTAATCGCTGAGAAACTTGGAGTGACGAGTGAGAGGGATAAATAAGAAAAAGGTACTCGAAAACGCAAGCCATTTGTCTCCGTACGTTGACAGTCGCGTCAAGCATTTGTTGATTTTGTTTTATGTTGTGTTTCTCTTCAGTCTGGTGACCGGAAGGCAGAGTGAAGACAAATATAGGTAATTCAGAGATACTAAAACCAGAGCATTAACAAGTCTTCATAAATTTCTTGGGCGAAACTTTCCTTAATAAAGTCTTGATAGGTAAAATGTTTGTCAGGAAACAGGACAAGTGTTTCCTGACTAACATTTCCTGCCTTAGTCATATGATGACCCACAGCTGGAGCTTTTGGTCATCTGGCCGAAGACTTCCCCTGGCTTTCCGGTCCAACTCTTTAAAAATCATGGTTATGATTATAGCCATTTGGTGCAATGATAATAATAAAGTGCTGCTTCAAAACTATTTACAAATATATCCTTTACTATAGAGTTAAGTTACAGATTTTTTTTGTGTGGCAAAGAAGTTATGAATGAACATTTTTGCCTCAAATATAGCTAGCAATTTAATTTTACATTAAATCTCTGTAATTTTAGCTTATATATACCGGCGTTGATGTCGTTAATGAATGAAGGAAAAAAAACTGTCCAAGAATAAACAAGAGCCCAGACCAACTGCTCAAACAAACGTCAACAAAGTACAGACTCGAGATGGAAATTCAAACGAAGAGTTCAGAGTTTACGTCTGTACTTTGTCAAGATATTTTCGTACCTTCATTGTAGTGTTGAATACAAACGAAACGTCTCCCCTTCGCCTTGATGCGGGTCAAGTACTCTTAATCCACACATTTGGAGATACCCTCCGATTCATTGGATCAGGTCTGATTGCATCCCATTACGGGATCAGTACTTCGCTTTGAATATAAAAATATTAATTAACCCGTGACGGAATTCCTAGCTGGGATGTTCTTACACTTGTCAAGAGAATACATATTTCGAAGCTCCAGTAGTCTGATCATGATCACAAATGTATTAAAATTGTGATATAATTTGAGTCACACTGCCGGTGCTAGTGAGAGACGCAGCAGGTGCAAATGAGACACAGCTGGTACAAGTGGGAGACAGAGCAGGTGCAAATGATTAGACACAGCTGGTGCAAGTGAGAGACGCAGCTTGAACAGGTGGTACATAATTGTCGGAATGTGATACAATCTCTCACCTTTTGCATTTCAAGTTTGTCAACTACACCCTATTCACTACAGCCTTAGACCTCTTCTTTTCGTGGCTTTAATTCTTCCGAGCAAACATCTTCACTGTCACATACACTCATTCTTTCTCACCCACCAGCTGCACCATATTATTATTATTATTATTACATTATTAGTTCATTATTATGATTACATTATTAGTATTTCATTATTATTATTGCATTATTATTATTATTACATGAAGAGCCTGTGGAATGGGATTCATTCAAACCCGATTCTAGGAAGAGTAGCTGCATGTTACCCAGACTCTGGGATCAGCTCTCGGCTATTTCACATCAGTGATTACCAACACCCACCCAAAATTCCCAGAGCTCACCACCTGGCGGTGGCCGCTCTTCCAGCTCCTTAATTACAAAGGCGGGGTCTCAAATGAGTGTGGTTGCAGGCACAGGGACGGTGGTGGTTCGCCTGGCGGACGTGAACGACAATTCTCCCCGCTTGGCACGACAACTGTGGGAGCTGCAGGTGGAGGAGACGTGGGGTGAGGGACCTCCTGACAACAAAACCATTCTGGAGATCTCCGCAGCTGACAGGGACACCTCCAACTACTTCTTCTACAGGGTAGGTGGATGCAGACGTGGAGGGAGGGAAAGGAAGAGAGAGAGGAATGGGAAGAATGCACGGAGAGGAAGTGAGAAAGATTAGTGGTGGTGCTAGAGATGGGGGAAAGACGATTTATTGGAAGGTGGTTGGGTGGGTGAAGGAAGGATGGATTAATAAAGATGGAGTGAATGGTGGTAGTTGGGTGATTTTCATGGGCAGATGGACTGATGGATGTATGGATGAATAGATGGGTAAATGTACGCAGATTACAGAGAAGAGGTATGTGTGTGTGTGTGTGTGTGTGTATACTCACCTAGTTGTGGCTGCAGGAGTCGAGTCACAGCTCCTGGCTCCGCCTTTTCACTGGGAGCTACTAGGTCACTCTTCCTGCTCCATGAGCTTTATCATGCCTCTCCTTAAAGCTATGTATCGATCTTTCCTCCACTACATCACTTCCCAGACAATTCCACTTCCTGACAACTCTGTGGCTGAATACTTCTTAACATCCCTGTGATTCATCTGAGTCTTCAACTTCCAACTGTGTCCCCTTGTTGCTGTGTCCCATCTCTGGAACATCCTGTCTCTGTCCACCTTGTCGATTCCTCTCACTATTTTATATGTCGTTATCATGTCCCCCTATCTCTCCTGTCCTCCAGTGTCGTCAGGTCAATTTCCCTTAACCTCTCCTCGTAGGACATGCCCCTTAGCTCTGGGACTAGTCTTGTTGCAAACCTTTGCACTTTCTCTAATTTTCTTACGTGCTTGGCTAGGTGTGGGTTCCAAACTGGTGCTGCATACTCCACGGTAACGTACACGGTGTACAGGGTCCTGAACGATTCCTTAATGAGATGTCGGAATGCTATTCTTAGGTTTGCTAGTCACCCGAATGCTGCAGCAGTTATTTGGTTGATGTGCGCCCGCTCGCGCTCGTGTATGTGTGTGTGGTGTGTGTGAGTGGGTGTGGTGTGTGTGGGTGGGTGTGGTGTGTGTGGGTGTGTGTGGTGTGTGTGGGTGGGTGTGAGTGTGTGTGGTGTGTACGCTCAGCATATATTAATATACAAAGATCTGGAGAAATGTCAACAAAGTTTAGCATAATTTTTAGTGGGGAGAAAGGAACGTGTGAGAGGCTGAAGAGAACTAGGAGAGAGAGAGAGAGAGAGAGAGAGAGAGAGAGAGAGAGAGAGAGAGAGAGAGAGAGAGAGAGAGAGAGAGAACAGTATGTAAATAGGAAAACAAGGAAGCATCTCCTGCTCTATAGCTAGTATATCTTCTGAAGAATGTTTTTATTAAGTCATATATTCTGCCTCAAGAGAAAAATGGGATTAAGAAAGGGAGAGAGGTAGGAAGAAGAAAAACAGAGGAAAGAGGAAGAGAGAAGAGACAGTAGAGAAAGTGGTAGAGATGAAAACGGAGAGGAGGAGAAGAATAAAGAGATGTCGAAAGGAAAGATAGAAAACAGAGACAAATGAGAAACCACGAGGGGAGGAGGAGAGTGGAGAGAAGAGACGGAGAGAGAAAGAAGGTAAAACGGAAACAGGAAAGGAGAAAGAGTATTTTGAAAACCAAACAATTTTGAGTTGCTGCAGCATAATCAAAGTTAAATGAAATTTATATATATGTTTACTTCGACCCATCACGGTCACACGATTTCTCAAAATGTAAACAATGAAATTAGTCTTCCCTCTTTTGTACTTCCCAGTGCTCCCCATTTTCTGTAATTCCCAACGCTCCATTTTCTATACTTTCCAGTGCTCCATTTTTCTATACTTCCTGAAACTCCATTTTCTATACTTCTCAGTGCTTCATTTTCTATACTTCCCAGTGCTCCATTTTCTATACTTCCCAGTGTTCCATTTTCTATACTTCCTGAAGCTCCATTTTCTATACTTTCCAGTGCTCCATTTTCTATACTTTCCCGTGCTCCATTTTCTATACTTCCAGGTTCTTCATTTTCTATACTTCCCAGTGCTCTATTTTGTATACTTCCCAGTGCTCCATTATCTATACTTCCCAGTGCTCTATTTTATATACTTCCCAGTGCTCCATTTTCTATACTTCCCAGTGCTCTATTTTCTATACTTCCCAGTGCTCCATTTTCTATACTTCCCAGTGCTCTATTTTCTATACTTTCCAGTGCTCCATTTTTCTATACTTCCATGTTCTTCATTTTCTATACTTTCCAGTGATCCATTTTCTATACTTCCTGAAGCTCCATTTTCTATACTTTCCAGTGCTCCATTTTCTATACTTCCAGGTTCTTCATTTTCTATACTTCTCAGTGCTCCATTTTCTATAATTCCCAGTGCTAACATTTTTTATACTTTACAGCATTTCAGAATTTTAAACTGAAATGATAAATATAAAACATCATTTTTATTTAACACAGATTATTATAACTTTGTGACACAGTATTTACTTTTTCTTGTGTGAGTTAGTTTTTTCAGAGACAGACTTAGCTTATGAGTATTATGTATGAGCGTATATACGTTGTGAATATTTGTATGCATGAGTGTATATATCTTGTGAATAATATATATGAGTGTATATATCTTGTGAATCTTAGTATGCATGTCTAAAAACCTTGTGAATATTTGTATGTATGAGTGTATATAACTTGTGGGTGTTAGTATGTATGCGTGTATATATCTTGTTGTTAGTATGAGTGTCTATACACTGTGAATGTTAGTTAAGTGTGAAAGTATATACATAGTAATTAGCAGAATATATATATGTTTATACCTAATTACTGTTAGCCTCAGAGTATATATATTGAGAATGTTATGAGATGTGAGTATATACGTTGTTGTTAATAAGAGGTGTGAATGACCTCATGAAGACAAGTGCTCTTTGAATGTATCGACTTTCTTCCTTTTCCTTCAACAGACATATTATAACAGACAAATATAACAGACAAATATATCAAACAAATATAAAATTAGATTCGTAACCCCCAGCCCTTCCTCCTTTCCCTTTCCTCGATTATTCTTTTACATAGTGGCATTTCGTATAATGCGACTTGTGTCCTCTGACGTGGAATAAATTGCGGATACGGTCTGTGGAATGTGGCATATGGATTTTGAATAGTTCCAACTACATTATCATAATGACGTCTGTAATATGGCGGACATCTCATCAGGTCAGCATCTTATTGGCTGATGATATCTGAACATTTTTGTGTTTAAAGTGCTAATAACTACATGATTCTAGAGTTTTCTCAACCTAAAAAAAAATATAAAGCTATATTTGTAAGTTTTCTCATTTCTTTACAGTCCAGTGCGTCATCTTCTAGACTTCTCAGTATTCCATTCGCTTTACTATCCTATGTGTTCTGTTTTATATTCTTCTCGTTACTCCATTTATTTCCTTCCCGGTGCTCCATTTCTATACTTCCCATTATACAATTTTCTGTTACTGCACAATGCTCCAATTTCACTACTCTGTTTCCCGTTCTGCACGTCCCAGCGCTCCATTATCCGTACAGACCGATAGTCCATCTTCTTAAATTTCAAATGCAAACTATAATCAGCACAATCTATCAATTCTTGAAGACAATCCCCTTTTTAAAAGCTCTTAAAGAGGGACTGAATACCCGCAAGACTTTCTGTACTCGTGTTAAGATAAAAGAGGTTTAACACCCACAGAACCTTTAATACTCGCACGAACTCATTGCTCGACAAAGAAAAAAATAGGTGGCCAGAGAGAGAGAGAGTGGTAGGAAAAGGGGTAAAGTGGAGCGCTTCATCCTGTCTCTGCAATTTGCATGCGTCAATAGGGGGGGCAGCGAACCACACTCACAGGACGGGCAAAATTTGTCTTTGATCTGAAGAGGGGAAGGGGGTGAGGCGCAAGGCCTCCCTCACACACTTCAGCGTCTCGTTTTCTTTTAGCTATTATTTGTCGTTGAAGGTCCACAAGCGTTGGTGAGTGGTGGGGAGAGAGCGAGGGGGAAGCTGCAAGAGGGAGTGAGAGAAAGAGAGAGATGACATTAGAGGGAGGGAGAGTGATCGTGGATGGGAAAGTGGGATAAAGGGAGAGAGAGAATGAGAGGGACTGTGAGAGAACTCACATCAGTGCATACAGTAAAGATAAATAACACGATATACAGTCTATAACTTCGTTATATACAGAGAACGAATAATAGTGTAAATCACCTCTACTGCTTCTGTGTGGACAGGTGAGGACAGCAAAGCAGAAGGCTCTCTGCCTCCTCTCCCACTCCCTACAACTACTCTAAAGTGTTTGTGAAAAGATAAAACTCAATATTTTCCCTTGAAGAGATTTCATTTATTTCCCCAAAACAATGGGTCACCCTCGGCCACCTCAACTACCTTCAGAGGGGAAAAAAAAAAACATGCAATGAGACATAGTAGGAACGAAGGAAGAACATTGATTAAAGTCTATCACTATAGTAGCATCCTTGTTTTCCAGTTCATGTGTGAGTTTTTGCGTTCCCTTAAACCAGCACACACTGTACATGCTGTTAAGCATGGAACGCATTTAACAGTGTCCCGTCAGTAGTAATAGTAGTAGTAGTAGTAGTTGTAGTGGTGGTGGTAGTAGTAGTAGTAGTCGTTAGTTGGTAGTCTAGTAGTAGGAGTAGTAGTTGTTGATGTTGTTGTGACAATGGCCCTTGATCCAGGGAATGGGAGCTACCCTCTCCCCCTTCACCTCGGATCAAACCTGATTACCCCCAATTTCCCGGATGGGCCCCTATGGATTGGGCGCTTCACTCTGAATGTATTTACTTATTATCTATTTACCTATGTAAAGCGTTAAACCCGTGTGGATCATTCAGCCCAATGAGCGGCAGAGGCTTGATCCTCCGTCCGCTAATCAAGGTAATACATAATATATGTATTACCATGAATGCAATGATAATAATAATAATATTATTATTTTATTATAATTACAACAAGAATAACAACAACTACAATAATAATAAAAATATTTTTATTATTATTATTTTATTGTAATTATAACAGTAACAACAACAACATCAACAGCAACAATAATAATAATAATAATAATAATAATAATAATAATAATAATAATAATAATAATAATAATAATAATAATAATAATAATGGGTTTCGCGTTGAACTGCAATAAATCGACCCCCCCCCAAAAAAAAAAAAAAATCAAAGAATATGCACATCTTTTTCCCCAAAGAAATGAACTATATTTGTTCAGGACATCAGAAGGCAATTTGTTCCAGTGTTCTATTGACTCTGGAAAATAAACGTGCCCACGACTGTATTACTTCCTGTATCCCAGAGCTTGTCAGTTAGTCTGGAGTGCTGAATTGCAGTGCGAGAGAGAGAGTGGGAGATAGAAGGGGCAGAGAGGGGAGGGGAGAGAATTGGGAAGGAAGGGGGGGGAGAATAAGGGAGATAATGGGAAATAGGGGTGGATGAAATGGAGATGGACAGAGACGAAGGTAATAGGATGGAGAGAGATGAAGGAAAGGGAGAGGTGATTTAGGGGGAAGGGAGAGAAATGGATGAGAGGGATTGAATAGAGATGGAGGAGAGGGAGTGGATAGAGATGGAAGAGAGGGAATGGATAGAGATTGAGGAGAGGGGAGGTGTAGAGAACTCAAGAAGAAATGAAGAGAGATGAAGAGAGATGAATTGGAGGGTATATACAAAGATGAAGGAGAAGCGGGTGAAAAGAGAAGAAGATTTAGGAAGTAAGATAACGAGGGGGCAAAAGGGAGAAAGGCAAGGGAGGATGAAAGGTAGACGGGAGAAAATGGAGGAGAGGAAGATAAAGTGATGATACCATCATAAATCCCGCGAAGTGTACTGGAAAGTTGATGATCTGGGGAGAGAGAGAGAGGGAGAGAGAGAGAGAGAGAGAGAGAGAGAGAGAGAGAGAGAGAGAGAGAGAGAGAGAGAGAGAGAAGAGTACCCGGGAAGAGGAATCGAACTGGATAAGTAGGACAAGCGGGGTTCCACAAGCATCTCTACAGGGACCAGAGTTGTTTTTGATGCACGACGTGAATGACGTGCTGGAAGAAACAGTCTGATATTCCCTGTTCGCAGGTGATGTAAAACTAGTGGGAGAGAGGAATAAACATAGGAGAGGACAAAGAAAAGATAAAAATTGACCTGAACTTGCTGCAAGTTTTGTCGGACACGCGGTTATTGGAATTCAACCCTAGCAAGTGCAAGGTTATGAAAATTAGGAAAGGGCAAAGAAGAACAGAAACGGAGTACATACTCGGAGAACACTATATCCTAAGGAACACATAAGCCAAACAATTTCTGAAGCATACTTTAGAATAATTCGCGATACTATATTTGACATACGACAGGCTCATCTGGGAACTTGGAGCTCACACATGATTAAGCTTCTTAAGAAACTGTGGAAAATGCAAAGATTTGACACGAGATTAATCATGGAGCTACGAGATGTGAGCTTTGGGAAGACACTAAAGAAAATAAGTCTAATGACATTAGAGGACAGAAGAACCAAGGGAGATATGATAATAACGTACAAAGTAGTCAGGGGAATTAAAAAGGTTAGCAGGGACAGGCTGTTCTAGAAGGGAGAAAGAGGTATAAATGGGCACAGTTGGAAGTTAAAAACACAGATGAGTCACTTGGAAGTATTTTGTTTTTTCAGGAAATGAAATGACCTGGACAGCCATGAAGTATAGGCAGGAATAGGTATGACTGGGCTGACAAGGTCAGGAAAGAGTGAAACCAGAAGCTGCCAGCGTAAGAGGCTGGGGCCAGGAGCCGAGTCTCGACCTTAATAATCACAAATAAACGGATTCTAATAAATAACTAGAATCCGTAAATGGATTCGAACCATTTAATAAAATTAGGTACCCTAGCAGGGTGCTACCCAATTCTTAGCAACAAATTAGGTACCCTAGCAGGGTGCTACCCAATTCTTAGCAACAAATTAGGTACCCTAGCAGGGTGCTACCCAATTCTTAGCAACAAATGTTAGCTATTTTCTCCCCGTTATATTCCATTAAACAGGATGGGGTTTAAATAAGAAGTAATGAATAGAAGAACTGATGAGGAGGAGCAGGAGGGGGAGGGAAGAAATTAAGAGGAAACTGTGGGAGTGGGTGGGAAGGAGTAAGAGCAAACTGAGACGAGTTAAAATATAAACTGGAGAAAAGGGAAGAATGGTGAGGAGAGAAAGGAGACATAGATCGACACTTGAAGGCAGGAACTAAGAGAGGTCAAACATGATTTAGGGAACGATTGTGTAGTAGGAAGAATTCAGTGAAAAAGGGTCCAAGGGAGGAGAGTGAGAGGATAATGATGGAGAGAGCTTACGAGCCTGTGTCAATAGTCGGGAAGGGAGACAAGCCTGGGAGAGAATAACGACAGAAGATTATGTAAAATGATCTGTAACTTTTATGTGCTTCCTCTCCTCCTCCTCCTCCTCCTCTCTTTCCCTTTCTCTCTTCCCTTCTTACTTTCCCACTCTCCCTATCATTTTCTCTCTCTGGTTGTGTAGCTCCATCTTCTGTGTTGCAGGTGGAAGACGAGTGAGTGTGTTGCAGATGGAGGAAACAGCTGGCTCTACAACACCTTGTGTTACAGGTGGTGGAGGCGAGTGGGTGGGGCTGGGAACACTTCGGGATGAGGTCGGTGGGTGTGATGGGTCAGCTCTACGCCATCAAGACTCTTGACTACGAGAACGAAACTCACCGACGAGGCTTCAAGTTTATGGTGCAAGTCACTGACAGGGTGAGTAATATATATATATATACGTATATATATATATATATATATATATATATATATATATATATATATATATATATATATATATATATTTTTTTTTTTTTTTTTTTTTTTTCAACAAGTCGGCCGTCTCCCACCGAGGCAGGGTGACCCAAAAGAAAGAAAATCCCCAAAAAGAAAAAACTTTCATCATCATTTAACACTTTCACCACACTCATACATAATCACTGTCTTTGCAGAGGAGCTCAGATACTACAGCTGAGAAAAGTCCCTCCCAGCTGTCACTATCTCAGACCCTCCTTTAAAGTGCAGGCATTGTACTTCCCATTTCAGGACTCAAGTCCAACTAAATAAATTAACTGGTTTCCCTGAATCCCTTCACACAATGTTACCCTGCTCACACTCCAACAGATCGTCATGTCCCAAAACCATTCGTCTCCATTCACTCCTATCTAACACGCTCACACATGCTTGCTGGAAGTCCAAGCCCCTCGCCCACAAAACCTCCTTTACCCCTTCCCTCAACCTTTTCTAGGACGACCCCTACCCGCCTTCCTTCCCTACAGATTTATACGCTCTCCAAGTCATTCTACTTTGATCCATTCTCTCTAAATGACCAAACCACCTCAACAACCCCTCTTCAGCCCTCTGACAAATACTTTTAGTAACTCCACACCTTCTCCTAATTTCCACATTCCGAATTTTCTGCATAATATTTACACCACACATTGCCCTTAGACAGGACATCTCCACTGCCTCCAGCCTCCTCCTCGCTGCAGCATTTGCAACCCATGCTTCACACCCATATAAGAGTGTTGGTACCACTATACTTTCGTACATTCCCTTCTTTGCCTCCATGGATAACGTTTTTGTCTCCACAGATACCTCAATGCACCACTCACCTTTTTTCCTTCATCAATTCTATGGTTAACCTCATCCTTCATAAACCCATCTGCTGACACATCAACTCCCAAATATCTGAAAACATTTACTTCTTCCATAATCCCTCTCTCCAATGTGATATCCAATTTTTCTTTATTTAAATCGTTTGATACCCTCATCACCTTACTCTTATCTATGTTCACTTTTAACTTTCTACCTTTACACACTCTCCCAAACTCGTCCACTAACCTTTGCAACTTTTCTTTAGAATCTCCCATAAGCACAGTATCATCAGCAAAAAGTAACTGTGTCAACTCCCATTTGCATTTAATTCTCCATAATTTAATCCCACCCCTCTCCCCAACACCCTAACATTTACTTCTTTACAACCCCATCTATAAATATATTAAACAACCATGGTGACATTACACAACCCTGTCTAAGACCTACTTTTACCGGAAGTAATCTCCTCTCTCCTACACACCCTAACCTGAGCCTCACTATCCTCATAAAAACTCTTTACAGCCTTCAGTAACTTACTACCTATTCCATACACTTGCAACATTTGCCACATTGCTCCCCTATCCACTCTATCATATGCCTTTTCTAAATCCATAAATGCAATAAAAACTTCTCTACCTTTATCTAAATACTGTTCACATATATGCTTCACTGTAAACACTTGATCTACACATCCCCTACCCACTCTAAAGCCTCCTTGCTCATCTGCAATCCTACTCTCTGTCTTACCTCTAATTCTTTCAATAATAACCCTGCCATACACTTTACCTGGTATACTCAGTAAACTTATTCCCCTATAATTTTTACACTCTCTTTATCCCCTTCCCTTTATATAAAGGAACTATACATGCTCGCTGCCAATCCCTAGGTACCTTCCCTCTTTCATACATTTATTAAACAAAAATACCAACCACTCCAGCACTATATCCCCCTGCTTTTAACATTTCTGTCATGATTCCGTCAATTCCAGCTGCTTTACCCCTTTCATTCTACGTAATGCCTCACGCACCTCCCCCACACTCACATCCTGCTCTTCTTCACTCCTAAACGATGTTGTACCTCCTGGCCAGTACATGAAATTATCGCCTCCCTCTTTTCATCGACATTTAAAAGTTCCTCAAAATATTCCCGCCATCTACCCAATACCTCCAGCTCCCCATCTACTAACTCCCCTACTCTGTTTTTAACTGACAAATCCATTCGTTCCCTAGGCTTTCTTACCTTGTTTATCTCACTCCAAAAAATTTTCTTGTTTTCAGCAAAATTTCTTGACAGATCCTCTCCCATTCTTTCATCCGCTCTTCTTTTGCACTCTCTCACCACTCTCTTCACCTTTCTTTTACTCTCCATATACTCTGCTCTTCTACTAACACTTCTGTTTTGTAAAAACCTCTCATAAGCTACCTTTTTCTCTTTTATCACACCCTTTACTTCTTCATTCCACCACTCACTCCTCTTTCCTCCTGCACCCACCCTCCTATAACCACAAACTTCTGCCCCACATTCTAATACTGCATTTTTAAAACTATCCCAACTCTCTTCAACCCCCCCACTACTCCTACTTGCACTAGCCCACCTTTCTGCCAATAGTTGCTTATATCTCACCCTAACTTCCTCCTCCCTTAGTTTATACACTTTTACCTCTCTCTTACTTGCTGTTGCCATTTTCCTTTTGTCCCATCTACCTTTTACTCTAACTGTAGCTACAACCAAATAATGATCTGATATATCCGTTGCCCCTCTATAAACATGTACATCCTGAAGCCTACTCATCAACCTTTTATCCACCAATACATAATCCAACAAACTACTTTCCTTACGTGCTATATCATACCTTGTATATTTATTTATCCTCTTTTTCATAAAATATGTATTACTTATTACCAAACCTCTTTCTACACATAGCTCAATTAATGGCTCCCCATTTACATTTACCCCTGGCACCCCAAATTTACCTACTACTCCATCCACAACATTTTTACCCACTTTAGCATTAAGATCCCCAACCACAATAGATCAGACGCGATTTTGGCTTAAATAGCAACGCTCTTGCCGAATAAGACAAGCGAAAATTTGTGTATGCAATAATTTCGCAAAAATCATTTTGAACCTAACGAAAAAAATATATATTTCATTGTGTTTGTTTATTATTAAATTATTGTAAACTTATTTAAAATATATTTAGTTGGATTAGGCTAAATTAAATTGCACTTGTTATAATAAGGTTAGGTAAGTTTTCTAAGGTTCTTTTGGTACAAAATTATTAATTTTTGTATGAACATAAATGAAAAAAATAAGCCTGATGCATCTGGAGGCCATCACGATGGACAATCTTGGGAAAGGAGGTTGCCGGCTCCAGTTCAGTATTGTAGCCTAAATTAGTGAGTCAATAACTCATTACCTTATCTTTAACATCTTACAGGCTCCAGCTGCACAAAGAAGAACCACACCAAACTTGATACTAGGTTACATTGAAATACAAGGAAAAAGGGTTGCAGATGAAATCGCAGAATTAGTCACAAAGGATGAATTGCCACCTTATCAATCGATGCGCAGCTTATGAAACATACACCACAAAATATTGAAAAGAATAAAAGGAGACACTCGATTTGAAGAGGCTATACAGCTCCATCCACTACTTACCAACTAGGACTTTACTAAGCAACATAGCACAGTTGTTTATTTGCCGCGTCTTGACTGCCTTATCACAAATAGGATAATTTATATGTTTGCAGATGAACAGTGTGAGCCTTGCCACCCTGCAGTCGCACATCCATTGATTCACTACCTGGTAGACTGCCAGGCGACACTACCAGTAAGAAGTCATCTCTTTCACCACTATTCTACCAGGAACTAGTCAAAACTGAACTGTTTCCCTGTATTCCTGCTCTCAGTCTATTTACATCAAAAGATATATATTCTTTAGAATGTATACAAAGTTGAGATATGGGTTGATGAAAATATTCATTGAATTAAAGAGGATTTTTTCTCTGGTTGTGAAATAATGAAATATTTAATTATTGGGGTTAACAAGGCGTTAAGTGTGGCGTGTTTGTTCACCAGAATATTTATCTGCTATGTATATACACTTCATAAATATATTCCTTTTCTGGTTTTATATTTCATGATTGACCGGTAAATTTTTATAAATAAAGTAAGTTGGTTGGTTAATAGGGCTTAAAGCCTATCGACCACACGAGGATCATTAAAGCTGCACGTAAGCTGGTCACCGCCATGAAGAATACTTTAGTCACTTAAATAGGTATTAAAGTAGACTCAGCATATACACACTGAGAGACGTATACCTCATGATGTATATTGTTTCCATCTGATGATCTAACCCTTTTTTATAATTTTAATTCTTTTAGTTACATGTAGAATACAAATTACATCAGCGGGGCTGGAACAATAAACAACTAACCTACAGATTTGAAATGAAAATTTAGACCCTCGCGAAAGTCATCCTGGATCATATATAGTTATAACTTGACAGTAACCCAGGAAGGACCGAAAACGTCGTTTAGTCGATCATTACCAATTTGTGGATTGTGAATTTATTCGCTTATTTTTTATTCAAGCTCCGTTGCAAATATATAGATAGCAGTATACACTGTTGTACGTAGATTTAGATACTTATAGGTGTTACGTGTAGATCTGGTGACGCAGTTTGACTTGGTCATTTGTTTCAGCTCAGCACTTGAATGTACGTATTTATGGGAACAACAAGGCATGACCCGGCACTGTGACGCCGCTAACACCACAACAATGATATGTGCGCCACCTTGAAAGCTTTATATTGCTTTCAAAGCCATTCTTTTAATATAAAGTAATGAAACTTTTATTTTGATTATTATTATTTTAGTTAGCTATTTTAAAATAATCCATGTTATATAGATTAACGGAGGTTGTATGTTTAACCAGCGTTTCTCGTGCCAGACTGAATTACAATGTCTCCTTCCATATTAATAGGTGAAACCCTATTTGTGTAGACTTATCATTATCCTATTTAGGGGAGAGCGCTAAACCCGTAGGTGTCATATAGAGCAAGGAAAATAAGTAATTCAGTTTGATCCGAAGTAGGGGATATTAGTTCTGCTTTATTTGAATCATGAGCCCTCACCAGAATCGAGGCTTCTCCCTTGAAGGGATTCAGTGGACAAATTTTGCCTCAGGTCAGCTCCAGAACAGCTAGTGTTGTACAACGTCTAACATATATTGTGGTGGTAGGTGGTGTTGTACGAGACTGTTTCTTATTTGGCTGCCTCTCATCTCGTGAAAAAAGTGTCACAGTTTCTTGTTTAGCTGCCTCTTATTTCTTCTTTCCTGAAGAAAACTCACAATGCAGCATCCCTGTTTCTTGTTTAACTGCCTCTCATGTCTCCTCACCTGAATAAAACTCAGAATGTGGCATTCCCATTCCTTGTTTAGCTGTCTCTCATCTCTCCTGAAGAAAACTCAGAATGCAACATCCCTCTTTCCTGTTTAGCTGCCTCTCATGTCTCCTTGCCTGAAACTCAGAATACAGCATCACTGTTTCTTATTTAGCGGTCTCCCATGTCTCCTCTCCTGAAGAAAACTCAGAATACAGCGTCACTGTTTCTTGTTTGACTGCCTCTTATCTCTCTACTCTTCTCTCATCTTTCCTCACCTGAAGAACACTCAGAATGCAGCGTCAGCGTCACTGTTTCCCCACCAAATGTGTTGGTACTGTAAGGAAAAGTATTTTGTGTTGATATGCTCACACACCTTTTTGTTGCTGGTGTTGTTGATGTTATTATTGGTGTTAGTGTTGTTGTTTGTTTTGCGGCTGCTATTTTTTCCACTTAACGTTTTTTTATTTAATTCTTTATTTAATTCTTCATATTTCATTTTTACATTTTATTCTTCTTTATCTCATTATCATTTGATACTATTTTCTGTTCCGTTTTTAAAGTATTTTCATTTTGCGATTTTCATCGTGGAAATTTGCTCTTAAAATTATAAAAAAAACATAATTGTGATTAACACGTCTCTCAGGCGTTCCTTCGAATTACGTCTTCTTTGACAAATTGTTTTCCTATACAAACATTTTTCTAAACGAATGTTCTTACAAACGTTGTCCACCAGTAATTTGTCATCACTAATATTTTTTTACTCGTGTATTTCTGAACGTTTCCCTTTTTTTCCTCCGCTTTTGTATTTCTCCCACAAACGTTTCTCTCGGGAAGGATTTTTTTCTTCAAACAATCTTCCAGAAATAATTTTTTTTAGCAAGGCCTATTTTACAAACGTTTCCCGTCATATGTCTTTTTCCCTCGAAACCTTTTCTTGCGCAAAGTTTTCTTTTAGATGAAACTTTAAGTATCTGTTATTTTTTTTAATTTTAAGTAGTTTCCCCAAAAAAGTTTTTCCATTAAAACTTTATCCTTTAAAGCTTTACCCTTTGTAGTTTTTTTTTCCCTTCAAACCATTATTTTTGTAAACGTTGTCTCCCACAGATTTTTCTTCATACGTTTTCTACCACATACGTTATACTGTAATGCAAACGTTTTTTTCTCGATAAGTTTTTCTGAAATCCTCTCTTCAGAAACGTTGTTTCGAAAAACAAGATATCATCTGAAACGTTTTCCCCATATATATGTTCCACCTCAAGACGTTATTCCCTCAAATATTTTCCTAAGAAACGTTTTCCTATCACGCCTAGCGGTATTATCATGGAGCGGGGAGAACTGTGGCCCAAATTTGTTATAAAAGTTTTATGATTGCCTATCATCGTGCTTAACAGAGTCTCTCTCTCTCTCTCTCTCTCTCTCTCTCTCTCTCTCTCTCTCTCTCTCTCTCTCTCTCTCTCCTCCTCTCTCTCTCTCTCTCTCTCTCTCTCTCTCTCTCTCTCTCTCTCTCTCTCTCTCTCTCTCTCTCTCTCTCTCTCACTCTCTCTTTTTATAATTTTATTCCTCTCTCTCTCTCTCTCTCTCTCTCTCTCTCTCTCTCTCTCTCTCTCTCTCTCTCTCTCTCTCTCTCTCTCTCTCTCTCTCTCTCTCTCTCTCTCTCTCTCTCTCTCCTCTCTCCTCTCTTCTCTCTCTCTCTCTCTCTCTCTCTCTCTCTTCTCTTTACTCTCTCATCTTCTTCTACTCTTCTCTCTTTCTTCTCTTTCATTTTTCCTCTATTCTCTCTTTACATTTCTCTCTCTCTCTCAAATCTTCTCTTTCTTTTTCTCTCTCAATACTCACTCTACTACTCCTTCTCTCTCTTCTCTCTCAACTCTCTCCTCTCCTCATCTCTCTCATACCTCTCACTCCTCTCTCAACCTCCTCCTCTCTCTCTCTCTCCACTCTCTCTCAACTCTCCCTCTCCTCCATACTCTCATCTCTCTCTCTCTCTCTCCTCTCTCTCTCCTCTCTCTCTACTCTCTCACACCACTCCTTCATCTGTCCTCCAACTGCTCACCCTTCCTACTCTCACATCCACCACCACCTTCCTTTCATTTCCCTCACTTCCACGCCACCTCACACACCACCTCAAACACCACCACAACCTCCAACACCATCACCAACACCACCTCCAACACCACCCCCACCTCAACCCACCACCACCTCCAACGCCACACACCACCACCATCCCACACCACCTCCAATGACCACCGCCTCAAACACACCACCACCACCAACACCATCCATCACCACCACCAGCGCCGCCACAAATCACCACCGCCGCCGCTCTCGCCGGCACCACCACCACCACCACATCCTTCACCACCACCACCAACAATCACCTCCTGCTCGTCTCCAACACTCGCCCGCCTCCCTATAATTGATTAAGACACGCCCCTGTACGGCTCTTGCCCTCCATAACCAATATAGAAATATAGATTTTCTTCCAAGACCGAATGAGATACCCGAAAAGATGCCCAGGTAGGCCAGAGGTGGGATTTGTTTTGGAGTAAAGTTGTTACGCACCTGCTTTTCCCCCTCCCTGCCTCTCTCTCTCTTGTGTACTACTTTATTGAACACACACACGCACACGCACGCACGCACACACACACACACACACACACACACACACACACACAACACACACACACACACACACACACACACACACACACACACACACACACTAATCACATTTGGGTGTTCCGACTTCACCAATCCGGCAAAGCCTGAGGGAGCACTGTTTCTCTATTACTGGCCAGTCTAAACCAACTTTCTTTCTCTCTTTCTCTCTCTCTCTCATTTTCTCGTGCAGTACCTAAAAATCTTTCATATTTTTCTTATTCTGAGGCTCTTTGTATGAGTGGTCGAAGAAAAAGAAATCGACAAGGTCAGCTATCAAGATGTGTCTCTCAGTCACTCACATTTACAGTAAGAAGTAGAAAGAACCTATTGCCTGGCCACCAGCAGGCATACGGCACTGAGTCTAGTGAACTCAAAACAAAAAGGCACAGTATGTAGGGAAATCCTTAACTGTACGACGTTCCGCCCATGAAAGGAGGCTCCGTGAAGTATACAAGAGAACATATCACAGAACAGTTTATTTAGTATAAAAGTGAGCAGGTGAGATACAACAGGGTAGGTATAACACCAGAAGAGCACAGTCCAGTAGGATCCCCGGCCCATGTAAGGTACACACATGAAGGGTACACATACAAGGTACACATGAAGGGTACATACATACAAGGTACACACATGAAGGGTACACACATAAAAAGGTACACACATGGAAGGGTACACATACAAGGTACACACATGAAGGGTACACATGTAAAGTACAAATAGGCGGAGGGTTAGGGGAAGTGTTTAATTAAGAATAGAGCGTTGCTGCAGCAGGCCTAATGGCCCTTGTTAGGTTCCCGTGGTGATCTAGACGATATGAACGATGGGTCTAGCAAGTTGTGTATCCTATCCCTTTTGCATAAGTTAAAGTGGAGGGCTGGACTTAAGGGATACGGAATATACCTTTCTCGGTTCGCTCAGCAACGATATAAAGTTTAGTTTTATCGCGCAGACTATTATCGTATTGCTCCACCCTTTGTGTCTGGAATATCATACGTTGGTGACTATTATTTCCAGCAGGGATCTTGTCCAAGGAATACTGTAGCGTTGAGATATCTACGAGATGGCGTATATGTTATTGTACTCGGCTTACCCGCATGAC
This sequence comes from Cherax destructor, assembly GCA_009830355.1. Classification (NCBI taxonomy): domain Eukaryota; kingdom Metazoa; phylum Arthropoda; class Malacostraca; order Decapoda; family Parastacidae; genus Cherax; species Cherax destructor. Next base: position 112,263 of record WNWK01004798.1, read on the forward strand.
ATCTCTCACTATTAGATGTCGCCGCACAAGCGCATGGTTTGTATTTGCAATATCTTTGTTGGATACCATCTTACGGCTTCCACCCACCCGTGTTTCTGGTATATCTTACGCCTCAGTACATTATCATGCTGCTGCAATGGTTTTTGTGATATTATCTTGCAACTCAGTACATTATCGTGCAACTGCAACGGTGTTTGTAATGTCGTAAGACGTGACGTGACACACTGTCATGCAGCTGCGTCTGTCACAGATACCATACGCCTTGGCACATTATCGTGCAGCTGCATGTTTCAGTGATATTGTACGCCCGACTCATTATCGTGCAGCTGCAGCGTGTCTCTTGGGATTCTGCGAGTTGCAGGAATTCCTGAGTCTGGCCAACCAGTGGTGGCAAGGGACAAAATCTGCCCCATTGCGAGACTAACTCTCCTAAATTAACTTGAGGTATATTGTTTCAAACTCTTTTATATATATATATATATATATATATATATATATATATATATATATATATATATATATATATATATATATATATATATATATATATATATATATATATATATATATATATATATATATATATATATATATATATATATTAGTCAAGAGGATTGTCCCTGAACGTTTGAGAGGTGTGGTGGGAGCTCAAGACCCCAAGTTCATTGAAGCAGCAGTGCAGTGGGACATCCTAGCAGACTCCTCCAGTAGACCAGCTCCTCCCAAAGAGCACAAACAGTCCCACTGGGACAAACCGATCATGAAAAAAATTGCCAACACAATGCTCACCAACGCTTCAGGAAAGGACAAAGCTCGTCTCCTAGCGGTGAAGGCACCACACTCAGAAGATTTGCTTCTAGTGTTCCCAATTCCTCTCTGAGGACTCGACTCGACCCACAGGCCATTCGGATTGGTGTTGCTCTTCGCCTAGCCGCCCCATACTCACCGAACATAATAATAATAATAATAATAATAATAATAATAATAATAATAATAATATATTTATTTACTACAAGTACATGTACATGGTATACAGGCCTAGCTGACATCAATGACATACTACTATATAGAAAGTCCCTTGTTATGCTGAGCATTTCGGGCATATTAGGTCAGTGTCCCAGGATGCGACTCACACCAGTCGACTAACACCCAGGTACCCATTTTACTGATGGGGAACATAGACAACAGGTGTAAAAGAAACACGCGGAGGTCAATGACATCATAAAGAGAAGCCTCGCCACAGCCCGTTGCCCAGCTCAACGGGAACCCCAAGTGCAGAGGTCTGATGGAAGTCAAAAGCGTCCTGATGGAGCCACCATGCTACCCTGGAAGGATGGTAAGCAGATTGCTTGGGACTACACCTGTGCTGCCACATTGGCAGACACCTACTTGCCATACTCCGTAGCCGAAGGGGGTGGAGCTGCCAGCCACAGGGAGACCCAGAAGACCCGCAAATATGAAGACCTTCCCTCTTGCTATAACTTCATCCCAATAGGGTCGGAGACCCATGGAGCATGGGGCAAGTGTGCTCTAAAGTTTCTCAAGGAGCTGGGTGGAAACTCATCATAGAAACCAAGGACCACAGGGCGACCAGCTTCCTCTTTCAGAGACTCAGTGTTGCGATCCAGAGGAAAATGCCTGCAGTATTCTGGGCACGCGGCCCACTACCGGAAAGCTGGACGAAGTATTTGACATGTAGCTCTGAGTTGTCATCTATGTTGTTAATGTATTTTGACAATGTATTGTATCTTGAAATAAATTTGATATATATTTAATAAAGATGGGGTGGTAGGGAAGTGGAATATTCAAATGGCTTCAGAAAGATATCTAAATATTCTTCCTTGAAGCCTTTTTATCCACTTCTCCGAGGCTATGGGTCCCACAATTTACACCAGAGGTGGACCCCATTATATATATACGTATATATATATATATATATATATATATATATATATATATATATATATATTATTTAAATATATATATATATATATATATATATATATATATATATATATATATATATATATATATATATATATATATATATATATATATATATATATATATATATAAGTAGTAGTTGGTAGACAGCAACCACTAGGAGGTACTACCATCCTGCCAGGTGACTGTGAAACAGAAACCTGAAACTGTTTTACATGATGGTAGGATTGCTGGTGTCTTTTTCTGTCTCATATACATGCAAGATTTCAGGTATGTCTTGCTACTTATACTTACACTTGGGTCACACTACGCAAACATGTACACGTTTATGTATACACACTCATCTGAGTTTTCTTTGATTTTATCTTAATAGTTCTTGTTCTTATTGCTTTTCCCTTTCATATCCAGGGAAGTGGAATAAGAATCTTCTCCGTAAGCCATGCGTGTTGTAAAAGCAACTAAAATGCGGGAACAATGTAGTAACCCTTTTCCTGTATAGCTTACTAAAAAGAAGAAGAAGAAAACCGTCAAAGTGGATGTTTGAATGTGCGTGGATGTTGTGCGAATGATAAGAATGAGATGATTGTAGATGTTATGAATAAAAGAAGCTGGATGTCCTGGCTTTAAGTGAGACAAAGCTGAAGGGGGTAGGAGAGTTTCAGTGGGGAGAAATAAATGGGATTAGATCAGGGGTTTCAAATAGAGTTAGAGCTAAAGAAGGAGTGGCAATAATGTTGAATAATCAGTTATGGCAGGTAAAGAGGAATATAAATGTATAAATTCAAGGATTATGTGGAGTAAAATAAAGGTTGGATGTGAAAATGGGTTATAGTAAGTGTTTATGCACCTGGAGAGAGAGAAGTGTAGAGGAGAGAGAGAGATTTTGGGAAATGTTGAGTGAGTGTGTGGGAGTTTTGAACCAAGTGAGAGAGTAATTGTGGTTGGGGATCTTAATGCTAAAGTGGGTAAAAATGTTGTGGATGGAGTAGTAGGTAAATTTGGGGTGCCAGGGGTAAATGTAAATGGGGAACCAATAATTGAGCTATGTGTAGAAAGAGGTTTGGTAATAAGTAATACATATTTTATGAAAAGAGGATAAATAAATATACAAGGTATGATATAGCACGTAAGGAAAGTAGTTTGTTGGATTATGTAATGGTGGATAAAGGTTGATGAGTAGGTTTCAGGATGTACATGTTTATAGAGGGGCAACGGATATATCAGATCATTATTTGGTTGTAGCTACAGTTAGAGTAAAGGTAGATGGGACAAAAGAAAATGGCAACAGCAAGTAAGAGAGAGGTAAAGTGTATAAACTAAGGGAGGAGGAAGTTAGGGTGAGATATAAGCAACTATTGGCAGAAAGGTGGGCTAGTGCAAGTAGGAGTAGTGGGGGTTGAAGAGAGTTGGGATAGTTTTAAAAATGCAGTATTAGAATGTGGGGCAGAAGTTTGTGGCTATAGGAGGGTGGGTGCAGGAGGAAGAGGAGTGAGTGGTGGAATGAAGAAGTAAAGGGTGTGATAAAAGAGAAAAAGGTAGCTTATGAGAGGTTTTACAAAACAGAAGTGTTAATAGAAGAGCAGAGTATATGGAAAGTAAAAGAAAGGTGAAGAGAGTGGTGAGAGAGTGCAAAAGAAGAGCGGATGAAAGAATGGGAGAGGCTCTGTCAAGAAATTTTGCTGAAAACAAGAAAATTTTTGGAGTGAGATAAACAAGGTAAGAAAGCCTAGGGAACGAATGGATTTGTCAGTTAAAAACAGAGTAGGGAGTTAGTAGATGGGGAGCTGGAGGTATTGGGTAGATGGCGGAATATTTTGAGGAACTTTTAAATGTCGATGAAAAAATGGAGGCGGTAATTTCATGTACTGGCCAGGGAAGTACAACATCGTTTAGGAGTGAAGAAGAGCAGGATGTGAGTGTGGGGGAGGTGCGTGAGGCATTACGTAGAATGAAAGGGGTAAAGCAGCTGGAATTGACGGAATCATGACAGAAATGTTAAAAGCAGGGGGGGATATAGTGCTGGAGTGGTTGGTATTTTTGTTTAATATATGTATGAAAGAGGGGAAGGTACCTAGGGATTGGCAGAGAGCATGTATAGTTCCTTTATATAAAGGGAAGGGGATAAAAGAGAGTGTAAAAATTATAGGGAATAAGTTTACTGAGTATACCAGGTAAAGTGTATGGCAGGGTTATTATTGAAAGAATTAGAGGTAAGACAGAGAGTAGGATTGCAGATGAGCAAGGAGGCTTTAGAGTGGGTAGGGGATGTGTAGATCAAGTGTTTACAGTGAAGCATATATGTGAACAGTACTTAGATAAAGGTAGAGAAGTTTTTATTGCATTTATGGATTTAGAAAAGGCATATGATAGAGTGGATAGGGGAGCAATGTGGCAAATGTTGCAAGTGTATGGAATAGGTAGTAAGTTACTGAAGGCTGTAAAGAGTTTTTATGAGGATAGTGAAGCTCAGGTTAGGGTGTGTAGGAGAGAGGAGATTACTTCCCGGTAAAAGTAGGTCTTAGACAGGGATGTGTAATGTCACCATGGTTGTTTAATATATTTATAGATGGGGTTGTAAAAAAGTAAATGCTAGGGTGTTGGGGAGAGGGTGGGATTAAATTATGGAGAATTAAATGCAAAATGGGAGTTGACACAGTTACTTTTTGCTGATGATACTGTGCTTATGGGAGATTCTAAAGAAAAGTTGCAAGGTTAGTGGACGAGTTTGGGAGAGTGTGTAAAGGTAGAAAGTTAAAAGTGAACATAGATAAGAGTAAGGTGATGAGGGTATCAAACGATTTAAATAAAGAAAAATTGGATATCACATTGGAGAGAGGGATTATGGAAGAAGTAAATGTTTTCAGATATTTGGGTGTTGACGTGTCAGCGGATGGGTTTATGAAGGATGAGGTTAACCATAGAATTGATGAAGGAAAAAGGTGAGTGGTGCATTGAGGTATCTGTGGAGACAAAAAACGTTATCCATGGAGGCAAAGAAGGGAATGTACGAAAGTATAGTGGTACCAACACTATTATATGGGTGTGAAGCATGGGTTGCAAATGCTGCAGCGAGGAGGAGGCTGGAGGCAGTGGAGATGTCCTGTCTAAGGGCAATGTGTGGTGTAAATATTATGCAGAAAATTCGGAATGTGGAAATTAGGAGAAGGTGTGGAGTTACTAAAAGTATTTGTCAGAGGGCTGAAGAGGGGTTGTTGAGGTGGTTTGGTCATTTAGAGAGAATGGATCAAAGTAGAATGACTTGGAGAGCGTATAAATCTGTAGGGGAAGGAAGGCGAGGTAGGGGTCGTCCTAGAAAAGGTTGGAGGGAAGGGGTAAAGGAGGTTTTGTGGGCGAGGGGCTTGGACTTCCAGCAAGCATGTGTGAGCGTGTTAGATAGGAGTGAATGGAGACGAATGGTTTTCGGGACATGACGATCTGTTGGAGTGTGAGCAGGGTAACATTTTGTGAAGGGATTCAGGGAAACCAGTTAATTGATTTAATTGGACTTGAGTCCTGGAAATGGGAAGTACAATGCCTGCACTTTAAAGGAGGGGTCTGAGATAGTGACAGCTGGGAGGGACTTTTCTCAGCTGTCGTATCTGAGCTCCTCTGCAAAGACAGTGATTATGTATGAGTGTGGTGAAAGTGTTGAATGATGATGAAAGTATTTTCTTTTTGGGGATTTTCTTTCTTTTTGGGTCACCCTGCCTCGGTGGGAGACGGCCGACTTGTTGAAAAAAAAAAAAATATATATATATATATATTGCCGAATAGGTAAAATTGGTCAATTAGCAAGAACTCGTTTAAAATTAAGTCCTTTCTAAAATTTTCTGTTATACGTTTAAAGATATATATTTTTCATTTATGTTAATGTAAAAAATAATAATTTTGTACCAGAAGAACCTTAGAAAACTTACCTAACATTATAACAAGCGCAGTTTAATTTAGCCTAATCCAACTTAATATATTTTAGATAAGTTTACAGTAATTTAATAATAAACAAAGAAAATGAAATATATTTTTTGTCGTTAGGTTCAGAATGAGTTTTGCGAAATTATTAGATTCACAAATTTTCGCTTGTCTTATTCGGCAAGAAGAGCGTTGTTATATATATATATATATATATATATATATATATATATATATATATATATATATATATATATATATATATATATATATATATATATATATATATATAAAAGTCTTTGTCAGTCCGTCACCACCTATACACAAACATCAAAAATACCTTAATTTCTAAACTAAGGGAAGGGGGGTAATTATACACCTTTCAATGTATATAATAGCTAGAAACTTGGATGTAAGAAGAGGAGATAGATAAAGGAAAGAAGTGGATTGTGGAAATTTTTTTTCGCAAAAACGAATAACTGGAAAAGTTGACATATGGCTATTTAATATTTAGTATATAATTATATTCACTGTTAAGTAGTTGTTAATGGCTATATAGTTAACTAGCAAGTGGAAATGTTTGACATTTGTTCTGTTGTCAGAATATGTTGCATCTTCACTTAGTTATTTCACGTGATAACTTTGAAGGAGAGATAATAGTAGATTCATAAGGTGGTAATACTTGTGAAGAGATGTACCCAAACGAGTTTGACAGGTAAATCCAGTTTAAGGTGTGTTTGTGTGCATGACTTACTTGCGATCGTGACTGTGATTTACCTGTGACCGGTTTCGATGGCTCGTCTAACCTGACTATCGTATGTAACCGGCAGAAGGTGGGGAAGCTGTCATAGTTTCTTATATGCAATGTACAGTTACCTCACCACATCATCACCAACACCACCGCCACATTGCACCACCCCCCCTTCCATTGCCGCCGTCACACTACACCACTATCGCACGCCACTACCACCTACGTCACCCACCACCACTCCCTATCAAAACCACACTGCACCTTCACCACCACACTGTACTTTACCTGTGATCAATTTCGAGGTCACTTTACCCCTAACTGAGGCCAGACTTCTCTGTAAACTGCCTAGTCAACAGGTTGTTCATTCTAGCGGCCCATGAACTTTAGGTTTAGTGGAGAGTCACCTTTCTGGCGTATCTACAGTAGTGGCAGGTGCGATGATGCTTAACTATCATGTGTGCTGGCATGGTGGCAGTATTGTAACTAGTTTTATGTGTTATAGCAATCAGAGAGGCTTCCAAACAGCTGCGTTTACTATGATCTGGCTTCATGTAACAACTTTCAAAATAAGAGAAATAATGCCAGTTGTGACACTTTTCAAGTTATTTCTGCTCTTTTCTGTGTTTATGGCTCCGTTCAAGGCAGACGAAATATTTGAGCTGATAAAGATACAAAGATCATTTACTGCCCGCATGGAGCCAATAAAGCATTTAAATTATTGAATATGACTCATAGTACTTGAAATGTACTATCAGACGTGAAGAATATAGAGGTACCTGATAATATATACAAAAGATACTTGAGGGCCTACACCTAAATCTACACACAATCATAACCTACTGGTGTGAGAGACAAGAGAGGTGCAATATAGACCCAGTGAAAAGCACGGGCGCCATGGGCACAGTAAGGTAAGTGTCAACATCCGTGATAAAAGACTACTCAACCTGCTATCAGCAGATATCAGAAATATTTCCGGAACAAGCCAAGAAGTTTTCAAGAGGAAAGTGGAGTACTACCTCTGTTAAGTGCTTGATCACCCAAGCTGTAATAGTTAAGTGGATAAACGGGCCGCCAATAGTAACAGCCTGGTTGAATAGGCAATCAACAGAAAAGCCTAAACCCAGACTGGACTACGATGGTAAAAAAGTCTCGAAACTAGTTATAGGTATATCACAGGTGTACCACTATCATCCCCCCTACCTACCTTCCCCAACTCTACTACTGGTCCCCTCCCTAACTGCACCACCGACTCCTCTCCCCAACCGGCCACCGACCCTCCCTCCCCAACAACAACAACAACAACACTGAGATACTTCTGCCAACTCTTCCCTTAACCAACATCACAATAGATTATTTTTAGTTGAACTCCAACCTACATAAAAGATAATCCTCTGTTTTGTTGGACGTCCAACTCGCCACTAACTGAAGTTTGAAGTTTCTTTCTGATTCCTGGCTAGCAGATATTAGCTGACTCAAATCCTGTGACTAGGAACTAGGAGAAGCGACCAGGCTCACTGTTATTACACCTTGATGTGCAGTCACTTTGCTATTGACAGTAAAGAGTATTGTACAGACTATTAAGCGTTCGTGATTTTTGCAGAATGAGTTGGCCTATACGGAACTACGCGTTGAACTTATATAATATGTTAGTTACCATTTTGTCCTAGGCACATGCCGATTAGACACTAGGCCTTTTGTATATGCGTGAATGTACTCACCTAGTTGTGGTTGCAGGGGTCGATTCACAGCTCCTGGCCCCGCCTCTTCACTGACCGCTACTCGGTCCCTTTTCCCGCTCCATGAGCTTTATCATACCTCTTCTTAAAGCTGTGTATGGATTCTGCCTCCACTACATCACTTCCCAGACTATTCCACTTCCTGACAGCTCTGTGACTGAAGAAATACTTCCTAACATCCCTGTGATTCATCTGAGTCTTCAACTTCCAACTGTGACCCCTTGTTGCTGTGTTCCATCTCTGGAACATCCTCTCTGTCCACCTTGTCGATTCCTCTCAGTATTTTATATGTCGTTATCATATCCCCCCTATCTCTCCTGTCTTGTGTCGTCAGGTCGATTTCCATTAACCTCTTCTCGTAGGACATACCCCTTAGCTCCGGGACTAGTCTTGTTGCAAACCTTCGCACTTTCACTAGGCCTGTTGTATATGCGTGCGTGTGGTTGGGTGTGTGTGTGTATCTGTATGTGTGTTAGTTACCATATTGTACTAGGCACATATCGATTAGACACTATGTGGGTGTGTGTCTGTGTATATATGTGTGTCTGTGTGTGTGTGTGTGTGTGTAAATATGGCATGTCAGAATATTTGTATCACTTCATTAATTCGAAAAGGGAACCTAACATGGGCCAGTAAGCCTACTGCAGTACTCCTCCATTCTTATGTTCTCTGAACTATTGTTGTACCATTACAACATGTTTGTGGAAGACTCGAACTAATGCCGTAGATTCACTTTTCCCGGAACTAATTGCCGTCATTCTGGTACCTTCTGACCTGCTAAATACTTCTTCACACTCATCATTTGCGCTGAATTGTCTTAATGTTACAAATACTCTAATAGATTAGCATCCTTTTAGATTACATACGAAATTGTGTTTATTTCTGATACACTTTCATTAGGTTTCCAGATGAAATTCCTGGTGTCATTCATTCTTTCTTGCATGTTAATCACCCAGAGGTTGATTATAGCATATGATGGTAATATGTTATTTCTAATAATGGTTCAGGGGATCATAGCCCCTCCAGCCGATACTCTGACCACGCCGTCTAAATTGAAAAGATTCAGGAATCAAAACTATTGTTAAAGATACATGAATGTAAAAAATAAAGTATATACTGAATCGAAGTACTCAGTTGTACTCAAGCCGAGTACAACTGAGTCGGGGTCGAGTCATAGCTCTTGGACCTGTCTTATAACTTATTGACTGGTGTCACAGATTTCTGGCCTTCAAGGGTCCGATCATATCTGTTCTTGAAGTTTATAATATAGCAAAACAATGTGGTGTAAGGCGTTCGTTCAGATGTGTTGTAGGCTCAACCCAGGTGTTGTGAAGCTCACCCTGGGTGTTGTGTTGTGGGGTTGTGAGGCTCACCCAGGGTGCTGTATTATGGGGTTCACCCAAGGTGTTTGGGGCTCACCGTAGGTTTTGTACTGTGGGGTTAACCCTAGGTGCTGTGTTGGGTTTACCCTAGGTGTTGTGTTGGGCTCGCTCTAGTTGTTGTGTTGAGGCTTACCCTAGGTGTTATTAGGTTCACCCTAGGTGTTGTGCTGTGAGGCTCATCCTGGGTATTGTTTTGGGGGTTTACCTTAAGTGTTGCGTTGTGAGGCTTACCCTAGGTGTTGTGAGGTTACCCTAGGTGTTGTGAGGTTCACCCTAGTTGTGTTGTGAGGTTAACCCCCTAGATGTTGTATTGTGAGGTTCACCCTAGGTGTTGCGTTGTGAGGCTCATCCTGGGCAGTGACGCCACCCTTAGGTACACCTAGGTGTTGTGTTGCTGCCTCTTGCAGTCTGGCGGCTACCATGGCTGGCCTCTACTAGGGTGTTTAACATAAGTGCGCTACAAAGACTGGATGTGAGGAATCTATTTACTCGCTCTTAGTGTTCGTTGAGATCATATCAACTCTATTAGAGGAGCTAACTGCCTTTTTCGCTTCCATTTTTTTCAGAAATCTTCGTGTCTTTCGCAAAAGACAATAGTACATTATATACTAAATTTTCTCCAGGATATGTCGCACAACCAAAAATCTTTGGTGTAAAGCGTGTCACGTAAAATTTCCCAAAGAACAGCTATTATATTCATAGTGAATATGTTCACGGGAAAGCGCCTAGCCCGTAGGGGTCATGGAGCGCCTGGGGAAGGGAAAGTAATCAGGTTTGATCCAACGAAGAGAGTGGCTTTCATTACTTTGATGAAGAGCCTCTCACCAGCATCTAGGCACCCACACCCCACATCTTGAAGGGTGGACAATCCTGCAAACTTCTGCTTACATTCAGTATACATTTATCTTTACTTTCCTGCATGTTTATAGTTCTTATTCTTGCAATATTTCCTTTCCAATTTACGAGATCTGGTCTGAGATTGGGCAGTGGGGGCGATGATCCTCGGAGCCATTAATTAATAGATGTAACACAACGAATAACCGTAATTTCAATCTGGACGCCTTATCCCTCTCTAAAAAAGTGGACAGACATATACTTTAACATGGGAATACAATCTAATAAACACTTATCACCTGTTTTATTATTTAATGTGAAGCGCCAAACTCGTGTGGGTTATTAGCCGCAACGGCGGTTTAGGCTGGATCCTACGTCCGCTAATCGCCAGATAACACTACCGAATTGTGCTCATGAATTTACAACACTTTCATTACAAACATCAAAGTCAAGGCGGACGGGGCACTTAACTTTATGACCCCTGTCTACCTGACTACCGTTAAACCTAATTTTATCTCTTGGTGCTACCCCCAACATTCCCTCCCCATCCTTTCCTGACCTATGGTCAAATTGCCGTGGCCGTACCGCTTACTTTCGATTTCCCTACTCCTACCCATTTATAGCCTACACTCTCAATCCCCTTCTCATAACTTGAACTCCTACCCTTCCTTCCTTTAAAACCTAAATTCTCCTACCCTTCCTTTAAAGCCTAAATTCTCCTACCCTTCTTTTATATCCTAAACTCTCTTACCCCTTTCTCTCGTAGCATTAACGTTCCTACCCTTCCTTTTTATCCTGACCTATCCTATGCCCTCTCATAGCCTTAACTATTGTACCTCTCATAACCAAAACTATGCTACCTCGCTCCCTCGAAGCCGAAATTGACCTGTCCCTTTCTCACACGGAAACACTTGATGTCTACACCATCTGCAATAATTTATATATATATATATATATATATATATATTATATATATATATATATATATATATATATATATATATATATATATATATATATATATATATATATATATATATATATATATATATATATATATATATATATATATATATATATTAATGCTAGGAATTCGCAAGAGCAGGCGAAATATTCACAAACACTGATCTCTGGCCGAGGAGACTCGAACCTACGAACCTCATGACAGGTACGCAGTGCTTACCGACGTACACACTGGTCCAATACCTTGGCATCCAGTTCGCTAGACGTTATTCCAAGGCAGCCAGCTTTCAGGCAGGAAGGCTTACAGCTTTTCATCTCTCCTGCATGCATCGACACAACTAGAGATTTTACAATGCTAGGAATTCGCAAGAGCAGGCGAATTCCTAGCATTGTAAAAATCTCTAGTTGTGTCGATGCATGCAGGGGATGAGATGAAAAGCTGTAAGCCTTCCTGCCTGAAAGCTGGCTGCCTTGGAATAACGTCTAGCGAAAGCTGGATGCCAAGGTATTGGACCAGTGGTCGGTCGGAAAGCACTGCGTACCTTGTCATGAGGTTCGTAGGTTCGAGTCTCCGTCGGCCAGAGATCAGTGTTTGTATATATATATATATATATATATATATATATATATATATATATGACAGACTGGGTGGTATTTAGATGAATGGATAATTAAACATAAACGTTCTGTCAGATACGGCCAAGAAAACTACTTTCTTCCAAAATATGGAAACTTTTGAACCATGTTATCAATTGGAATGATGCTTTAAGTGCACATAAAAATGCTTGCTCTCATAAGCGAAAAATGCTTCAATCAACTTTAATCGACATTTCACACCAGTGGCGTTGCTAGGGTTGGTGTCACCCGGGCGGCATCTTTGGTGTCACCCCCATGAAATCCAAGGGCGGGGGGATGGGGGGAGTAAACTCCAGTGACGTCACTACTGCATGACCAGTGACGTCACTACTGCATGACCAGTGACTAATGCTTAGCAATGAGAACGTTTAAGGGCCATAAACCGAACAGGAGAATACTTCTAAACTTTATTAATGATAAAATAAATAATCGTTGTAATATTGAGGAAACAAACTCAAATACCACTTTGAGTACAACCAACAGATCCTACATTTATTCATCTTCAACAATGCAAAAAAAAAAACTTGAAAACTAAAGAAAAACATTGCAATATTAGAGAAACACTAGTTCTGATTTGACCTTGAGTACAGGTAACATCTCAGTGAATCTGATCTTACATTTCCTTGCCTTCAATCCTGCAAAATCATCTATCACATCAAAATCAATTATTTTCCCTATATAGGCCTATTTGTACTCTGTAATCATATAAGAGGCTATATAGAAACGAAGGATTCTTCTCTTATGTTGGTGCAGCACTGTTTTGGGCATTAGTGTCACCTTCTTTAGAGGCGGCCCGCCCCTTCCTCCCTGACAACACTGTTTCACACTAAAGCAAATTTAAATCTTTCGAAGGAATAATGGATTTGTTTTTAAGTGTGACCGGTTTCGAGATTTTCTTAATTTCGCGGACCGACCCAAGACCAGCTTTATCTGTTGACCACCTAGTCAACCAGTCTGCTTCTGCTGGCAGCCCGCATAGCCAGGTTAATCCGGAACTTTACATACATAGTGACATAGTTTCTTCTTGAAACTTTGTTTCTTATATCTGCTGGCAACAGGTTGAAGTCGAGCTCAGGGAATGTTAACACTGTGCTCTCTTATTGTGCCTGTGGATTCACCTACTTTTCACTGAGTCTATTTAACATTACCTCCAATCCTGTTCCTTATCCTCTTATCTGACATAAACAGAGATGTAAGCCACAGCACCATGTCTTCCTTTGCGGATGGCACCCGAATTTGCATGACAGTGACATCCATCAATGACACTGAAAGACTCCAAGCGGACATTAACCAAGTGTGAATTTGTAAATGGTCCAAGTCGGACCGAAACGTCGTCGTTATCTCCTCTCTTCTATGTGCGGGTTATTTGTGTATTGTTCCAGTCACGGTATTGTGCCTTTTTTGTTATTAACCAAATCTTTACATGGGCCGTGGAAAACAATATGAAGTTCAATGAAGAGAAATTTCAATTGCTCCGTTATGGAAAACTCGAGGAAATTAAAAGTGTATTGAAGTATAAAATAAATTCCAGTCACACAATAGAGCGAAAAACTAATGTGGTAGATGTATATCTACCACATTTGCTAGGAAAATGAGGATGGATAATGAGAAATTTCAAAACGAGGGATGCCAAGCCCATGATGATTCTCTTCAAATCGCTTGTTCTCTCTAAGCCGTAATATTGCTGCACACTAATGGCCCCTTTCAAAGCAGGCAAAATTGCAGACCTGGAGAATGTACAGAGAATTTTCACGTCACGTATAAGTACGATAAATCACCTAAATTACTGGGAACGGTTGAAGTCCTTTGATTTGTACTCCCTGGAACGCAGGCGAGAATGATACATGATAATATACACTTGGAACATCCTAGAGGGACTAGTCCCAAATTTGCACACGAAAATCACTCCCTACAAAAGCAAAAGACTGGACGGGAGATCCTCTTCAAGGGGGGCTCCTTGGCGTGGTGAAGAGGCTCTTGATCTGAGGAATTAGACCTTTTGGTCTTCTTCCTCAGACCGAACCTAATTACCCCCCAATCCCCCTCCCCTATCCCATCTCCTCCATCCTCCCTTTTTTCCCTTTCCTCCTCTTCCTCCTCAACCCTCCCTTATTTCCTTCCCATTTTTACCCTGGGAGCTTCTCTCCACAGGCATTCTAGTTCCTAGGTAGGGGGAAGGGTATCGTGGTCCATCCCATTCCGTTGAGGTCCTTGGCGGTGGTGTAGTTTGCCGTGGAATCTGGATGGCCTGGGGATGTCCCGATCAATCACCGGTCTCCCGAGGGGTGGCCTTGGGTATCTTTCGGGCAACGGATGTATCTCTGGAGGCCACCTTTCGGATTCTGGGGGTGGTGGCCGAAGGCGGTATGCTTTGTGGCGGATATCCGGCCGCCATCTCTTTTGTCCGCCGAGGTGGCTCGGTGGATGTGAGGTTGCTATCCTGGATTGCTGGTTTACTGGCATGAAGGGTAGGGTATGACACAGGTTCCATGCAGCATCTGCACTACTTGCGGTGTTGAGGTCCTCTTGAGCGCGGAAGGGGATTTACGCCCCTTTCATTCCTCCTAGGAGCTATTCCTCCACAGTAGTCCCCCCTTTTTATTCTTTTCTTTATTTTTAATTTCTTCTTTCTTTCTTTTTCTTAAAAACAAAAAGAAAGAGGTAACCTAACCATGGATGCCCTAATCCGTGAACCTACCCCCAGGCCCCTTCTTGATACCGCACCTAGTTCTGACCCTGCCTCGTTAATGGACAACTCTTCGGACAACTCTAATACCCCTGTACCTCTTGATGGTGCTGGTTCGTCACCTGCTTCGGGTACCGGGGTTCCGACTGGCTCTTTCGATACGTCTGACCTTCGTTATTCTCTGACCTTGATTCTGGCTTCTCCCTTAACGGTGCATTAATTTTCGAATTGCCCGCCCGTCACACGTCGGACCGCCTCCGGTCCCTCATCCAAACGACCAAGACCCTTACATGACAACTCGACACTTCCTGCTCATTCATCTCAGAAACGACCAGCTCGTCACGCATTCCCCTTAAATGCTCTGTTTCACACTACTCAATGGACAAAGTTTTTTACTCTACGACCGACCTCTCCTAATACCTATCTTTCCGATCGTAGTAGGTAAAGCTCTCCTACGCCATGTAGGTAAAGATATCTCATTTCATGCTCTCAAGAGCGGCACTCGCATCATCACGGTCCAGAATGCTGGCCAAGCTCGCGATCTTTCCCTCCTTACCACCATAGATACTATTCCTATCACTATTGACAAGCATCATTCTCTCAATTCTTGAAGTGGTACTGTCATTTTACCCCACACCATTGTCCAACAGAATTTCCAGACATGTGGTGATGACATTTTCGAGCAGCTTGACCTCCAAGAACTCCCTATCCTTAAAGTTGACACTTTTGTCCTCCCTGCCAATAAGCGAAGACGTTATCCTTGCAATATAGCTCGTTTAACATTTGAGAGATGTGAACTTCCACCTTCGGTCCACATTGCAGGTCAACATTTACAAGTTCGAAAGGTGACCCCCTACACCGCAACAGTGTAGAAACTGCTGGCGTTTTGGTCATCCAGCGAAATATTGCAGGTCCATGGCCGAATGCCCAGTCTGTGGTGCCGACGACCATGCCTGTCCTCTTGTAATCTATCTTCCTCTTGCCTTAACTGTCATGAGGCACATCCATCGTACTCTCGCCATTGTCAGGTTTACCTGAATGAGCGGGAAATCCGTTGTCTCAAAGAGGCGGAAGGCTTCTCATATGCTATGGCCGTCTCATCTACGCCTTCAAGGGAGACTTCCCTGTATTTCCTACTCTCGCATTGCTAAACGTCGCCCCACTTGTGGGGTCCCAACTTCCCCGGCTTCCTTTGTGGTCGCCCCATCCTCAGTCACCCCTGTCTCAAATCCTTTTGCTGTTCTTGGCTCCGAGGTCCCTACCTCGGCATCTCATACTGCCCACACCCCTTCCTCTACTCACTCGCACAGTTCTGTGTCTACACGCCCTTGTTCACCACCTAAACCTCAGCGCCCCCCTTCTTCTCATAAGTCCGGCAAAAAATTCCCATTGCTGGGTTATTCACCTCCGACTAGTTCAGTAACGTGTGTGGAGGTTCATCCTCCTCCTCGTTCAATGTCTTCATCCCCTGTCCCCTCCCACGTTCCTTCCTTGACTGCCCTGCCCCAGGCCGCTTCCACTCCTGTCCCCTCCCAAGCCCCTTCGACAGTCTCCTCTTCCATCCCCACGCCCTCTACTTTTGTACCGTCTATGGTCTCCCAAATTGTCGCTCACACTCCTCCTCCTTTCATCTCTAATGTGGTCCCACATCCTGCATCTATGACTCCCGAAACGCTGGAGGCTATTGCAGGATTTATTGCAGAGACTGAACCGTTGATGGACACCGCTCCACCTCCGGTTCCTCCTCTTCTCTCTTCTCCGTCTACCCCGTCCTTCCTTCACAGCGTCCTACTCCTTCTTTGATTACAGATCTTCCGCTGCTTCCACACGTGGACTTTTCTAACCCTAGGCCATAGATACCTCTAACTTCGACTTATGTCTTTCTCTCCATAAATCATGGCTTATTTGCAGTGGAATATCCGAGGCCTCAGGGGTAACCGGGGTGAGCTTCAGGTGTTGTTCTCCCAGTTTTTCCCTGTTGGTGTCTGTTTGCAAGAACCCAAATTGCAATCCTCTGTTATTCGGCCCTTTTCAGGCTATGATTTGTTGTATTCATCGGATCCTTTATCCAATGGAACCTTTAACGAAAGTGCTCTTCTTATACACACTGGTGTTCCATACCGTCAGCTCTATATTCATTCTTCTCTACATTACACTGCATCCCGTATCCACTTGAATAAGTGGTATACACTCTGTTCTTTATATCTCTCCCCTTCGTGAGCATTGTCTATCCCAGATGTTGATTTTCTGGTTTCTTCCTTGCCACCACCCCTTCTATTACGTGGCGATTTTAATGCACACCACTTTCTTTGGGGAGGGTCGCACTGTGACTCCCGTGGCATTCAGTTGGAGGCATTTCTTACTTCTCTCTCCCTCCATGTTTTAAATACGGGTACTCCTACCCATTTTGATCCCCGAACTCATTCTTTCTCCTGCATCGATCTTTCCATCTGCTCTTCATCAACTGTAATGACTTCACCTGGTCTGTCCTCCCGGACTTACATGATAGCGATCATTTCCCAATCATCCTTAGGTCCCATTCGTATTCTCCACCTCCTCGTAACCCACGCTGGCAATTTGACCGGGCGAAATGGGACCTTTACACACATCTTACTGCCTTTCATGAGGTTCCTTCCTCGTCCTCCATTGATGAGGTTTTACATCTCTTTTCATCCTCCGTCTTCACGGCAGCTTCAGATTAGGGATGTATCGGATGTGAAAAATTTAAATATCCGGTATGCGGATGTGTATACGGATGTCTTACTTACTTATTTTGCGGATGCGGATGCAGATATCTGCTTACAGTAAAATACGGATGCGGATGCGGATATCTGCTTACAGTAAAATACGGATGCGGATGCGGATATCTGCTTACAGTAAAATGCGGATGCGGATGCGGATTACGGATGTCACATCTTGACATCCGGCGGATGCGGATGCGGATTTTGCAGGACAGTCATAAAATACCTGATTTTTGTTTTTTTTTACCATAAGAACATAAGAAAGGAGGAACACTGCAACAGGCCTACTGGCCCATACTTGGCAGGTCCATGTCAAAACCAACCCACCAAAAATATTTGTCCAACCCATCCCCATCCAAGCAAGAAGCCCCGACAACCCCCCCAACCATTGTGCAAGTCCCGTTCAAATCCAACCCCTCTCACTCACAAGAACACAGAATGTTAAGTAAAAGGACACAAATGCAACTAATGAGACATTTTATTGTGGCAACGTTTCGCTCTCCAGGAGCTTTTTCAAGCCGTTACAAACAATGCATGGACACACAGGGTATATATAGGTTCAATGAGACAATAAAATGTCTCATTAGTTGCATTGTGTCCTTTACTTAACATATTGTCGGTAATTCTACCAATATTAATACAAGAACACAGAAATAAGGAACAATGCAGCAAGCCAACTGGTCCACACTAGGTAGGTTCCCCTATAACCCAAAACCAATCTCACAAACAAAAACTCCTACCCAACCCATCTACTTCATCTATGGAATATGCTTTGATAATTAGGGCACTATAAAATAGGGTACTAAAGGAGCTGAAGCACCTGGTTCACCACAAGAGCACCAAAGGAGCTGAAGTAGGTGGTGGCCAAGGGTTAGGCAAGGAAGAATTCCTGTATTAAGATACCAAGATGTTGCTGCAACAGTAACTCCAGGCTGATGGACTGACCACCTCAAACCCCTCCTGTTCTTCACGATTCTCCTTTGTATGGATATAGCCACTGTGGGGGAACGTTCCTAAATTTAAAATACTAAGAACATAAGAAAGGAGGAACACTGCAGGGGCCTGTGGCCCATACTAGGCAAGTCCTTCCCAATCCATCCCACTAACAGAATTTTTGCTCAACCTAATTTTCAATGCATATGTGTCTAATAAACACATAAGCAGTATAATGTGATCCTTTATTGTGTTTTTTTTTCCTTTGGGTTCGGTATTTTATACCATTTTTTTCCCATTGCATGTGTCTAATTTATCAGCCTAGTAGGGTTATTGAAGCTAGCACCTTGGGTACTTTTAAATTAGGTTGGATAAATTCATGAGTGAGAGGGTTGGTTTTAGTGGGCTTATTATCAAAGCTAAATTTTTTGGATAGAATTGAAAATTTGGTTGGGCAAATATTCTATTAGTGGGTGGTTGTGAAGGACCTGCCTAGTAGGGCCAAAAGGCGCTGCAGTGTTCCTCCTTTCTTATGTTCTCTCTCTCTCCCGGTCATTATTATAATATTTGAAGTGCAATGTTAATTTTTAAATTTTAAGAACAAGTTTGTGGAACAAACATGCAAGCTCTGTAATTTGGTTTTTAATATCCGCCCATCCGCTTTGTTAGCCGGATGCGGATGCGGATATTTATTTAATAGTGATTACGGATGCGGACGCGGATGCGGATGTCTCACTGAAAAATACGGATGCGGATGCGGATGTCTCATTTAGAAAAATACGGATGCGGATGGGATGTCTCATTTAGAAAATACGGATGCGGATGCGGATGCCGGGGTGTAAGAATTTATGCGATGCTCCGGGATGCGGATGCGGATACGGATATCCGATACATCCCTACTTCAGATTCTATCCCCCAAACTCGGGCAAGCATTCTCAGAAGTGCGTTCCTTGGTGGTCTCCTGCTTGTGCTCGGGCAGTACGTTTAAACGGGCTGTGGGGCAGGGATCGGTATAACAGAACCAAGAGAGATCCTTGATTTTAAGCAGAAGAGCAATTGCTCGCCATGTCATACTGATGCTAACACTTGCTGGCGAGATTACGTTTCTACTGTCACTTCGGCTTCCTCAAGAGTGCAGTCTGGAAGAAAGTGCGAAATGGGGGTAATTCTCCCCGACCCGGCTTCTGTTCTTCAGGTTGCCGGTGTCGATATAGCACCCTTGCGTTGCCACTGAAATTGGGAATCATCTGGTCCGCATTTCTAGGGCTCCATCTAGCCCCTCGTTCCTTTCTTTTAAGTTCTCCAGGAAATTAAGCCCTTAGATTTTTCTTCTCTTTAAAGAAGAATCTATAATTTCCTTTTACCCTTCAAGAACTGGAGGCAACATTCTGCTTGCCGATCATCGGCAGCTGGGCCAGACGGCATACAATTGTATGCTAAAAATTAAAACGTC